>WOGR01003373.1:0-15974 GCA_015342045.1 Leptinotarsa lineolata
GAATATGAAAAATCAATAACAAAATAAACAATAACTAAGAAACTAAAATAGTAACTCACGATGTATCTGGTATTCTAACCCTATTTAAATTTCCATATGAAAGGATTAGGCTTAATTTTCATGAATAATTGTAGTTTACCAATGTTTGTTAAAACTTTAGTACCTATACTTTTATGCAAACAACAACTATTTCAATAAATTTTTGGGGCAGTGAAATACAAAAATGCATAGTTTTTTTAATATTGATCAAAGAAAGGAAATGTCAATTATGTAGAAATCCTAATATACATAACTAAAAATGTTGATTTATAACAATACAATTTCTCTTGATTAAAATCCATATAGTGATAAATTGATTTACTACATTTGATAGTCACAATAAATTATGAAATGGAAAGTTAGTTGTTCTTAAGTAATGCGTTCGACCCTCATACAAGTTCATGTTTCCTCATGTGGAGTGTGGAGTAGTCATGAATCTCATTAGTATAAACAATGAATTGGTTGAAGTAGGTGGGGAGTTTACCAGTTATTATTTTAGAAATAGAAATCATGAAATAGTACAACAGCCTATCTTTTACATATAGAAAATCAAGAATGTGAAACATTACCCTTATGGGAGTACATCTGTTGCATTTTAGCAACACTCGCATGCATCCATTCTGCAAATTTTGAACTGTACCTAAGCAACTTGCATCAAAACGACTATATAAGGTATTCGTAATGAGGCCTAATTAATGTATTAGAAACAGCCATTCCTAATTTGAAGTTTATTTCATAATTACGATATATAATTCTCTGTGAAATGTCTATGGTTTATTATTTGTGAAAACAACTATATGTATAGTAAAAAAGAATCGAACCTCATAAACTTTTCATTAAACAGTGTTAACAATGTAATCTGTCAAAAGATAGGTATACACAGTCAATTGGTCTCAAACTTTAAGAAATTGCTAACGACTTCCCACTTCAATGTTCTGAGTGTAAACTATCTTTTTCAATTCAATTCTTTATTATCCATTCCAACAATTGTATTAAACACAATTATCAATTGTTTTGTCTTTTTTTTACTTGTAGAAAAAAAGGATGCTATATAAAAGTATGTATTTTATACGGTATTTTATTGATGACTCCTGTGTATTCTTTCGTTGTTCCAACTGGAGCATCCTGGAAGTTCTTTTGAGTACTCGTTTTTTAATATATCTTGCAGATGTCTCTCTTAGCTATTTTCCTTTGATTAGATTCTCATCATTCTCAAGTAAATTTTTTAAACTGATTCATCTAGTAAATTATTCCTGTTATATTAGTGGTCTAAAAAGTAATTCTTCGCTGACTAAAGAACCATTTTGACTCCCCTACTGACCCTTCTTCAGTGTAAATCACACATGCAGACATATTCGTAATCGATCTTTAAAAGGAATGTTCGGCTTTCAGCGAGGATTGTTAGAATACCCCAGCTGGGATGTAAGAGCTCTAAATGAAGCCTCATTTTAAGATGTGTGTATCTGAGCAAACTCAGTGTCTAGATACCGGGTGCCCTCTCGTCGTAAAAAGCCTTGTCACAGTAATGCAGGGCTCTGCCGTGATGCCCTAGCTACTTGTTGGACGTTTTAATGACCATGAAGTAACTTAAGAAGCCGACCCTGAGTCTACAGAGGAGATGTACTTCAACGAAGTGACCCCCCAACTGTCCTCCCTGTAACACTGGATCAAGAGCAAGAATGTTTCTATTCTTGAACTCTTGATCTTGTTAAAAAAACCCAGGAGACTAGGTTGAGGTGGTGCAACTAGGAAGCAATTTATCACTTTCTCAAGACAAGGATATCTTATGAATCTGTTTGCACCAAATTCTTGAGCAGCAGAAGCAGAATCTGCATAAGAAATGAAAACAAACTCTCTTGAACAAGAAAATGATAATACTCAAACCAGAGATGAAAAAGCCCTGCCTGGCTGAATCTAATGTATCGTCAAGTATAATTGATTTGTAGATACCGTTATATGAGGAGGTTGTTGGAGTTATTAAGGTGGGAATCTTGCACCTTGAAAATCTGACAAACTTAGTATCGGCCGTATGATAAAGTATTTGGCTAGATTTATTCAGTCGAGCTTGAATAGGTGTTAGAGAAAATAAACTCCCGCAGGTAGCAGTAGACGTCACTTATTTGGGTCCTACCCACCTATCTTAGTAGGAACCTTATTGTTTGAAGGTGATTGACAATGTTTCGTGGTGAATTTCATCAGTTCGGACTTTCATTGTCTAATATTATATAAAATGATTAAAATCCCTGAAATAACCAATACAATAGAAAATTGAAAAGAATAGCTGAAAATAACAACTATATTAATCAAAAAAACCCTGAAATGAATTTACATTGAAATAAAATACAAGTACAAACTTGAACATTTAAAACAAAAAAGAAAATAAAAAAATTAAGCGATTTCAAGCCACATTACTTCACGACGTTTCGATTGTTAGTATCCACAATCGTCTCCGGGTGATGGCTGGACTAATTCCAATGTAAATTTATTTCAGGTTTTTTTTGCTTAATATATTTGTTATTTTCAGCTATTCTTTTTAATTTTCAGCTATTCTTTTTAATTTTCAATTGTATTGTTTATTTCAGGGATTTCAAATCATTTTATACGATATTAGAAAATGGAAGTCCGAACTGATGAAATTCAGGAACGTTATTGTTGAAAGTTGATCATAATTCATTTTGAATTGAATAAATATTTTCCCAAGGATTAATCTATGTAGAAGTTTGGTGGAAACTAATGTTTATATCATTTTTACTATGCTAGTGATTGAACTAAAGTTATGTGTATCTTTTCTACAATTATGCAATTCAGTGAATAAAAAACAGTAGGATAGCAGAGGAAACATGAACTAAGTGAAAAATAAAAGTATTCAATTTTTTTAAAAGTCAAACAATTATCACCACTGTTATGGTGACTTAATACGAGTAGATGAAGGTATATTGATAAATGGAGTAATTTCGTCATTTGCAAAGTTTTTGAAAGCGGATGATTTTTTCATATTCAGTGAATGTGCGTCTTTAAACAAAAATGGGCTAGTTTAGAGGGGTTTGACTACCTCCACTGCAAATCATGGAGAATGATGGAAACTTGACTAGAGAATCATATTCATTTTGGTACTTCTACATTCTCTATTTCGAAAACGGCTATTTTTGAGATGAAGCTTTTGTCACAAAAAATTGAAATCAAGATAAGAATATTCTGCATTACTTTATCAATCAATCTCAAACCTTGTATACCTATACAGTGTATCCGTTCTACTTCTTATAAAAACATTCCTGTATTATTTTTATTACACACAAGCAAATTTGGTCAAAAACTAATTTTTGACGCAATCCATCAATATTTTCGAAACTAGAGGGCAAAATAGAACAAAATATTTTTTTATTCATATATAGCACATCGACTATTAAAAATTAATATTTGATTGATATTGATAATGTTTTGATGAATATTAGAAATTCAGATTTTGAAGTTTGAAAGTATTAAAAAATTGAAAAGTAGAAAATAAATAATATACAGCTAAACTATAAGAGATGAATATAGATGTAATGTCAGTAATTTATAAAATAGAATAATAATAATGAAAATTTCACACCGAGGAACTATAATGTTGACATCATATTCTCTTCACATTTTTTACAAATGTTCGTTTTTACCAACCAGTTATTTAGGTCTTGATAAACTCAATTGATATTAACTCCATCTACGACGAAACTATTGAAATTGTGGAAGAATTCAAATACGTATGCTTCATGGTTGATAACACTTCCAGTTTATGTGTAATGAAATTTCTATAAAAATATGTTTCTTTACTAAAATTAGTAGACCACTAACATTCCAAGCTAATTTGACTATTTGTGCTAGTCTGATATCATTACTAGTTATTAAAATGCTATAAGTATACTCCTATATTATCAATGATTAATATTCTGAATTGGATGACAGTAAAAGATAGATTACAATATTTTACTATGATCTTCATATTTAAAATACTCACTGGAAAAGTAACACATTTCTTCAACGAATTCATTACATATAACCATCAGATTCACAAATATATATATAAGAGGAAGAGATGACTTGGTTGTCCCACAAACAAACCTTGCAAGAACAATGAACTCTATATTTCATAGAGAACTCTTGGGCTATAACAAGCTTCCTAATGAAATTAAACAAAGTAACACCCTCCAACTCTTCAAACGCTCCTTATCTCAATATCTACTAATACACTATTATTCCAACCGAGTTGTTCATCGTTCTTCTCTCTATTAATTAATTTATCATATACTACTGCTACTTTTTTACACACTTTATTTTACTGTATAGGTCTTATATATTTCAGTTTATTTTGTTTAATAACTTATATATTTGTATAATCTTTATGTATATTAGAACATATATTTCTGATATTCTATACTTTTCACATATCTACTCCATCACCGGTTGCCCCTACCAAGAGTCTTCCCTTTCAGTATGCTAAATGGAAGATAAAATATTTGAAAAGAAGATGTCATTTGATTTTACTTCATGTATTTATTTGTATATAGACCTTTTAGTTATGATTGTTGGTATTGTTCAAATTAAATATGCTATGTAATCCAAATCATTCTGATTTCAGGAAATGTATCATTGAACAGCCCACTATTACTATACTCAACAGCCAAAGATATCCGTTTAGTGAATTCTAATCGAGCAGTCAACAGAGGAAAATCGGTTATCATTGTAAAAAATTATACATACATAGCAGCTATAGACTACCATTATGAATTGAAAAAGATCTTTTGGACTGATCATGAAAGTCAAACCATTTTCAGCATTGATTATGATGAGGGAACAACAAGGAATAAGGTATGAACGATGTGTTTTACAAATCAAAATATTCATTTCCTTAGTTCATCTGAAACAATTATTTCAAAAAGACATTTCTATTTGAAGAACTGTGTTATTCGAGAAAAAGATCTAGAGACTGTTTTTCCAAACTAATTCAATCCAAGGTTCTCGGCATCATAAGGACTTCTCTACTGTGCTTGTGTAACTACAAAAATAGATATAAAATTGATGGTGTTAATGGCATTCAGGCATAAGCGGATTGTTTGTTCAGAAGTGTTGTTGAACTAATTTTTCCCTCATGTCTTGTTAGTTCCATAGAAAAAACAGTTTTTATCGAACAATTTTCTCTGCTGTTGAATCTTTGACATAACTTAGTTTGAAATACTTTGTTCCATTTTTTAGTTTCACATCTAGTAATGATCTCGATAAAAAATCAGCGAATTAACAGATGCAGTACAATTTATTCGGTTTTATAGGTTGAAATTATTAAAGACGTTTTCACTCCCGATGGGTTAGCATGTGACTGGATTACAAATAAAATATACTGGACTGATAGTGAAACTAATAACATTGAGGTTGCCACTATAGAAGGAAAGTACAGAAAAGTATTATTTTGGGCTGATATTGATCAACCACGTGCCATAGCTCTAGTTCCTAAGAAAGGGTAAGTTGAGTTTTAAATTTAGGAATAGATTGTAATCGTTTCAAATAATACATGTTTTTCTTTATAGAATTATTCGAAAATTACTGTTAAAGTAATCCAAAGATGTCCGGAAGACAAATTTACTTTGTGATTTTGTGTGTGTTTAAATTCTCTAAAATGGATTTATATAATTTATGTTTGTTTGTTAACTTGGGTAATACCTTCACCTTTCAAAGAGCAGCAGTTACTCCTCGCTATTCCCCGAGTTGCACATAGCTAAATATTATTAAATTCTATCCAAAACATACCAGCTGAACATATCGAGGACCTATTGGTCTGATAACTCGAATGGTTACCTACCCAAAGACGTAAAATGTTTCATGTATTTTGGAAAATTTATTAATTACTTTTTTGACAAAATATTTGAAAGATTACTGTATGAAAATGTTTTCATCTTGTTACTTTAATTTTGCATGTTTTTTGTATTATGAAACTGGTGTTTTACAGTTTCATGTTTTGGACCGATTGGGGTGAATCACCAAAAATTGAGAGAGCTAGTATGGATGGAAATCCACAGACAAGGAGAGTAATAGTTTCTGAAAATATATTTTGGCCAAACGGACTCACCATCGATTATAAAACAGAAACTGTGTTCTGGGTGGATGGCCATTTGAAATTCATATCCAAAATGGACTACGAAGGAAAAAATCTGAAAATTGTTTTAGATAGAGGATTTGACTATCCTTATGCTTTAACACAATTTGAAACCAAACTATTTTGGACAGATTGGAAAACTGGGTAAGAATTGTAATCACGGATTAATAATATATTTTGATCTTTAATGATGGTAGATTTAACTATTCTTTATATATTCTGAATTCACCTACCGGTGACTGAATACATCAAATGTAGGACGAAAATGGAAGAGAAAAACAGTAAAAGTACTAATAATTCCTAATTCTTTCCAAAAAATCTGACATGACCAACTCCTCGGTTTCTTTCTGAGTCCTCTCCTCTGATGGATCTGAAATGCAAGAATATCCAATGACCATAAATCAGAAATTATTTCATTTTCGACATCATAGACATTACTATTGATGACTGTCGATTTCTTTCGTGGTCTTCTTAAAGTTTACCCATCAGTGTTCGTCCTAATTGTGTTTTGGAGCCAGTATACCGCGTTCCAGCTCATAACGATTACCAGTAAATAATTTTACAGCTATATCAGCCTCAATCAAAACATATATCAGTCCCCCTTGAAGATCGATAATTTAAATACCAACTGATCCAAGGACTTTTTAGAATACATTTTATGTTGCAAGAGTATTTGTTTTTCGGGTCACCCAGTTATACACAGTAGCAATTATGTTTGACAATACTCGTTCTTAATTCACTAAAAAGGACATGTATAACTTCATCGTTGTAAGAGTCATACCACATCTCTTCAGCTACATATTCCGTAACATAAGATTTCTGGAAGCTGGTATCGAAAATAACTCGAACACTTCTCAACTCCTTGAAACCATTAAAGTTTTCAACTAATGTCTGTAAAAAAAACTTCAGAATACGGGCCATTTGATAAATTATTTTCGAGATAGTTTCTGTTTCAATCGAAATCGTCCCTGAATTTTCAGATTTTGGACACATGGTTGCATGATGTCTACCAACACAAACTGTACAAGTCACGGATACACGACATTTTCTAGAAATGTGCCCGTAATCCAGACATACAGATTATTTTTTTCGATCACGCATAGTCCACATTTTGTCTTCATTGAATGATTTGCTTGAATATATTCCATTACAGAAACTACATTTCTTGTCTATTTTGTTATTTATCACATCAGAAGCAGTTGGTAGTGTTATGCGACCACGTCCCATCTTATTAATTTTACTTTTATTTTTCCTCTTTATATTTTTTCATAATTTTCGATACATATATATGTATACATTTAATTATTAATATTGTTTTTATTACTTAACGCTCACTTCATTCACTTTCGTTTGCACTCTTTGTTACCTCTCTTTTAAATTACTTCCTCATATTCATCCCCTAACTCTTAACGGGTTGAGGAAATTTAAATGAATCGCGCATCTGTGTGCGGGACCTAAGCCAATAGAAGAAAATCGAGGGCAGAGAGTTACCTACTTGTAGCACCTACTTGTTCTCCGCGCTTATACACAAGCAAATTCCATCAACCACAATCCCTAAACCAAACAGAGTAAGTCGAAAATTATTTCGAACTAGTGTTCTCTATGATCGTACAGTCGATCACATGACAAGTAGACTCCGAAATTGAAAAGTTTTATTTCTTTCTTTGGATTCACTTTGAATGTCATCCTGACACTGTCAAAGATATACTTTATCATTAATTAATTTATCTAGACAATTATTGAGAGTGGATGCACTGTCGTGAAGACTGCTTCTCTGTCATACTCGTATAAGATCTTCGGTTAGACACGATTCTATCAAAACATTTAGCATAGCTGCATAATTATTTGAAGTTGTATCGAGGGTTTCTAACGCACGTAACTGAGATTCCATTTTATCATAAAGAACATTTAGGTTTGAAATATTGTTTAATATTACTTCAGCAATTCTCGCACGTAAAATTCCACCAGAAGATCTTTCCTTCCGAATCTTTTCTTCAAGCTTTCAATTACTTTTGGGTAATTTTCTGCACTGCGGGGGGTAGCTATCTATAACTTGACGAGTTTTTGAATCAGGAAAGGAAAGCCAATATTTAATTTCGCCACCGAACTTTCTACATTCAATTTCAGGTAATTCGAATTTTCTCTTTATACTGCTAATAGAGCATTGAGAAAGATAATTAGCAAGCTTTATAAAACTTAGTAGAATATTCATCAGCAGTAGATATTTTCAATATTAGTGCATCTTCATCGTCTAATAAAAAACAACTTGTAAATCCGGCAGAATTATGGTATGAGTCAACCAATATGCCGACATCCTCAGCAATTTTATCTTGTGGCAACAATTCCGAGTGCACAACATGGCGGTAATCCAAATAAAACTGTTACCATCACCTTCACTTTTGATCGACTCTGGTGAGCTTTTTTCGGTTTCGGCTCAATTGGAAAAAATTGTTCAAGATGGTATGAACTCTTTCGTGAGACGTAGAAATTTGAACGGCTATCTCTTAAGACTTGAACTACTATTTTCAGTTTCCATTTTCTTCACTTTACAATGTTGAGTTCAGTTGAAGATGTTGATGGCCGATCAGAGTGAGGCAACTCTTTCACCACACCTCAACCGCTTTTAAATGCACTGTACCAATCATACGCATATTTTTTTGATAAAGTCGATTCATGGTTTATATTTTTATCCATTGTGAAAATCACAAAACACCTTCGAGGTTAATTATCAAATTGAGTACTGTAATAAAAGCTAAAACTGGAACCTTTGTCGTAGAATAAATCAAAATAAGCACTTCTCCCAATAATCAGAAATGCAATACTCCTCTTGCGTCAAGAAGATTATGGCATTTCTGGTGATTGGGAAAAGTGCTTGTTTTGGATTGAGTACTGTGAACAAACTAAATATCAGATGGCGCTCAAACTTCTCATGTGTATAGAGGACAGTTGCGCCAACCTAGCTACAAAAATAATGTTGACAATCCCTGCACACAGGCTTTTCAAATGATTGATTCCGGGTACTTTCTTGATAGAATGAACATCCTCTCACAGACTGGCAGGTCTGGATATGTATTTCAACAGTTACCCATTTTTTGACTTACTTAATGAATTCATATGATGGTAGTGTATTGTGTTTCACTTTGCTAATTTTTGGATCAAATTATAATTCTGTTATTGATATTTTAGGGCTATTCATTATTTTGAAATGTCTGGTCAGCAGCAGCAACCTCTTGATTTATTATCTGCTCAACATCCAATGGATATTCGTGTATGGGATCAACAACACCAACCAAAACAGAGCCATCCTTGCCAAATCAACAATGGAGGATGTTCTCATTTATGTCTCATTTCTCAAGATGTCTCTCAATTCACTTGTGCTTGTCCAATAGGAATAAAGTTACAGAACAGCACAACTTGTTTCGACGGACCACAAGAACTGCTTTTATTAGCTAAAAGGACTGAAATTTGCGTCATTTATTTGGATTCACCAGAATATAGCATCAAATCTATACCTCTTGGTGATGTAAAATATTCTATAGCAGTAGATTTTGATCCAATCGAAAACTTCATTTACTGGTCTGATGATGAGGTGAAAAAAATACAACGAGCTAAACTGGATGGTACCAACCAACAGGATGTTATACAGACAGAAATACAGGACCCAGATGGTATAGCTTTGGATTGGATATCCCGTAATATTTACTGGACAGATGCAGGCTCGAATAGGATAGAAATTGCAAGACTTTCTGGAGGGTATCGTAAAGTCATTGTAATGGATAAACTACTTGATCCTAGAGGTAATAGTTCATTTTCACCTAATTAAAATGAAATATTTAGAGTATCATAACATGTTCAAACTGTTAGTTAGATTATTTTCTAGACAAAGAAACTCCTAGAATCCATGCAGAGCATTTGAAATTTTGAAGTGAAGTACTAATATAATAATTTGGTAAAATCTGCCAGAATTACTTAAAAAATTGGGTTGTGCTTGAATAGTTTTTACTAATATTTAGGAAATAATTGAATAAATTAAATATTTGAAGCCTAACTTTGTGTATTTATGTTTTATTTAATTATCAATAACTGAATATCCATTTTGAATAAAATTTTGAAGTTTGACTTTACTTTTTTCTAGGCGTAAATCATACACTTCTCAATCTCTATCATCTTGTATTTTGGGTAGCCAAACACTGGTTGAAGTGTTCATAGAGTTTTGAAAGCGAATTTAATTTTTAGTTCTTCTAAATTTCGATCCAAACCACTATTGCTTCCAGGTCCATATGGAATAGAGTAAAATTTGTAACATCAACTTTTTGAAAAATAGATATAAACTTTATCAACTCTTTGACTATGTTCGAAGTTACCCTGTTGATTTTAAATTAAACATTTCAAAAGCATTTTCCTTAATATTGTGTCTTTCTTTGCTTAATGGTAATCCTATACACTCCCATAGACATGTCATAACTAAGACATCAAAAAATGTTAACTCCTCATTGTTTTCAATATCATGTCTAAAGTTCATATTTGTGGACTTGCTGTTAACGCTGTTTTCATCTAATTATCTCCTGATGATAGCAATCAGCAAAACTGTATTTTTATATACATGAGGGCTAAGCTTAGGCAGGATAAATAGAAAAATTCCGTGTTCTTTTCAGAATATTAAAAAAAAATCGTGAAATTTGACATTTTTATTCAATAATTTTTTTATTTAAATAACTCGTTTTACGTTTTTCATCAGATGAATTTCACAGATTAATCATAAAAGCTGTCAAATGACGTCACTGATTAGTTTGAAATGAATCCAATCAAGCTAATAAATTTATTATATTTTGAGCATATCACACTACTAGTGAAGTTAAATACACTGCTGCAAAATCTTACTAATACTTTAGAAAACACGTCTCTGCTACTTATTTCCATAATAATCAGGATTAGAATTATTTGAAATGATATTTTTTTTAATACTCAAATATTTTTACTATTAAAGTAAATCTTAACTCCTCTTTAAAAAAATACGTAGAGAGCATGAAATAAACGTTGAACCATTCCCAATTTTCTGCTCTTTATTTTTCCTCGAGGAAGTACTAGAAAAAAAAGATTTTCGTTTTCAATATTGAAATTTTCAGCCAATTTTTCTCCATTTCTGAAATCCCTGTTTTGGCCCCTCTCTATCTTGGATACAATGAATAAATAAATAAATGAGATGGGAGTCATGAGTCATAAGAAGAGAGATAGAGTGTAAGTTAAATTGTGGCAAAGTTGTCAATTTTTTAGTATGTTTTTGATCGATGATGTTCATATAATATCGTAAAGTTAATTTTTTTTTCGATATTCCAGAGAGTTTTAATAATTTGATGACCAAATGATTTTCTCCCAATCCAAAACTCGCATGAAGTTACATATTCCAGAAACAAAATTTAAATTCCGACAATTTTTCAATTAATTTATTTATTTATTTGACAGTTTGGTACACTGAGTATATGTACTAAGTCATAATGAAATACAAAAAATAAAAAAACAGCAAAAAAAAACAGAACATTACAAAAAAGCAAAAGATATAATTCACGTCAACAAAACTTTCACAATACAGAAATTTATATAAAAGCTATAAACGCCTCATAATCCGAGAGGAAGCTCTACTACCAAATGCTTTCAAAATGTTAGGAGGAAGTGTCATTCAAAAATTCGTCAGGACTGTAGTAAAACTTTAAGTACAAGGTGACAGAAATTTCTACTTGTTACCTAGGGTCAAAATTCTTTAATAGTGTTCCACAAGAGATTAGGGAAACAGAGGGCCTGAGAAAATTAAAATTTCTGTTAAAAATATTTTTAATCAACAAATATCCCTACACGATACAGGAGTTCCTTTTGAAGTAGTGCTGTAAACATTCTTATGTATATGTAGGTGAAGTGGTGTATATGTATAAGTATATGTGTATGTATGTGTATATATGTATACGTATATATGAGTATATTTCTATCTTATTATATTTCTACCTCACGTGACTGATTACTATTTTTATTAATATGTGTTAATTTCTATACATGTTCATTCCTGTCTGAAGAAAAATGAAGATTATTATTATTATTATTAACACTTCTGTAAGAGTAGTTTCTTTACCTCAATATTCAAACATTTTTCTAACTCGATTTTTCTAACACATGGCGGCAAGGTAATATGACAGTTTATTGCATTATATAGTGTGCTGCATATGAAATAAGCCGTTTTATACAGGGGAATTGTAAATAGTTTCGATGGCGGGTATTTCTACCAAGAATTTGAGACAAATATATTGATATTTTTATGGGCAAAAGTGACACATTTCAAGATAAATATAGAAGGTGCAGTCAAGAGGTTCTCTCTTGGGAAAATTAGTCTACAACTATCTTAAAAACATATATTGAATATTAATCTCAAGAACCTTTTCTGAGCAACAAAAAACTCTTGGGAACTCCCTGGCACATCCCCAAGACATGATATTAAACCTAATGTGAGAATAAGCCATAGAAAAGTTAACATTCAACAATACAAAATTATCTGAAGTGTTTTTCAATTTTTTTATTTAATAATTTGCAGAATTCAGTTTGTTGCAGACTTTTTGAATGTGACCGATCCAGGTTATATTTTCGTCCACAGACATAACATAACTTCGTTGGATGATTGCTCATCATTTATTGTCTGAGAATCACTTTTGAAATCTCTCCTAATAAATGATTTTATTGAAAAAGATTTTGATTTATTCAGAATAAGTTTGTTGCATTGATACAAACAGCGTGATAGTACAATGAAAGTTCCAAGTTTCTCAATATCCCTGCAAAGAAGATACAGCAAAAAATAGAATTATGAAATTTTCTATTTTTCCCTTATATCTCTGGAACCAAAAAAGTTTGAGTCAATTATTTAGTTTCGCTCAATAGTATTCAAAAATAAGCAACTTTGTCACAATATAACCTAAACTTTATCTCTCAGCCCTTACGAGATCCCACACATAGACTTGAATTTGAATAGCCTGGTATATGTCGTATCAGAGTAATATATAACTTTCTACTACTTAGAAGGGGTATCGTGATAGTTTATATTTTGGAATAATAAATAACAATGAAGTTTTTCTCAATTCTTGTGAAAACATTTTTCCACAGGCATTGCTGTCGCACCTGAATTGGGCTGGCTCTTCTGGTCGGATTGGAATGAAAAGGATCCAAAAGTTGAAAGGTCTAATTTGGACGGATCGGAAAGGATTCAGATAGTTACTGAAAAAATAGGATGGCCGAATGGTCTCACCCTGGATATAGAAAATTCTAAAATTTATTGGGGTGATGCAAAAACTGATAAAATTGAATATTCAAATATGGATGGAACTGATAGACGAGAACTTATAAATGATAACGTGCCACACGTTTTTGGCTTCAGTTTAATGGATAACTATATATTTTGGACGGATTGGCTAAGACGAGCTATAGACAGAGCAAATAAGGACACAGGTAATTAGAAATGAGGAAAAACTAAATATATTTGAATTTTAATTTGAGTCCAATCTATATATGTCTTGTATTACTGTCAATACTGATAATCAAAATAGGATTTGTAATTTCTCTTTTTTTTTTGAGTTACTGTAATAAAAAAATTACCACGTCGACGTCTGAAACAATCACTTTATACTCCTGTGATGTATAATTATCTTAATTAATTATATTCACACAAGAAAATACACCGGCCACCATACGCTAACCAATTAACGATGCTAGGACCCTCTCTATTCCATAAACAACCAAAAGCCATATTCACCCGAACTGTCCAGAACCCCTGACGTGATACTAGGAACTATACTTAATAAAACCGCGAACAATTATCAAACCAAAACCACTTCACGAAACAGTGACTTGAAATATCTCAATATTTCAGTTCTTACAAAATATTTCTCAAGAATTTCCAACCTTTGTAGGAAATTTGACTCAAGTAACCAATTCTCTGCGCACGACTTACTTAATTTCTTTTCAGCGCTTTCCAGTTAGAATCTGTTAGGGGATGGAATTCGAATTCTTTCAGAGAAATTCCTGCCAATTAAATGACCCTAAATTATTTCCCAAATTCTTACTCTTAACGCCCTCTTCAAATCCGGTGGATAAGTGGGCAAGAATTACCGGCCACTCTCCACTTCCAATGCAGTAGTCCTGCCACTGACATAAAGATGTCACTGCAAGGGTCATTTCGATATATATTTTTTTCTGTTTATAAACGAAGGCGTTTTGGTATGTAGACTATCTCAGACGGATTTATCACATCGTAAATTAACGATGTTTGTTTAGTTTCGTCTATGACCCTTTGAACTACCAGAAAATAAATTCTATTTCATTATGAGACAATTTTGACAATATAATTCCGACCCTTTACAAAAAAAGGTCGACGCAATTAATTTTAACGATTTTGTTTTTCTTTTAAGTGGCTGAGCCCTACGTTGACCTGAAGGTCGTTACTGGAAGCTGATAAAAGTTTCCCTTAGAATACAAAAACACATGTGTTTGGATATTTATGCTTTACGAAAATAATATTTGTAACCCATGCTTTATTACATTACCATTTTTGTTTTGAAAATTATCTTTTTTTAAGATTCTCTGCTGCTATTAGATATATTTAATGTATATGTTCTAACTTGGCTAAGCTTACCAGTAAATTAGTCCCACTGAACTATCTAATTGGACAGATCACATATCCAAAATGGAGTATATTATAATACTTTCATTTCTTCGTTCAGTGAATATTAGCTAAAACATAATTGTATACCAAATAGTATAAACATTATAGCCGATGACTGCAAAAAGGCACCATTGTTGAATTATGAAAATTTTACAAATCAAAGGACACCCCACTGATCCTATGAAAAATTACTCCTTTGTATCATCATGTATCATCATCTATGTACTTGAGCATTTGTGTACAACCGTGTTAGAAATCACACGTTAAAAGGTAAGACCTCGTTAGTCCTTAGCTCGCGCAAGTTTCGACTTCTGAGGGTTGTCGTTCGTAGGGGTGCGACAGCTGGCTAACGAAAAAAACAGATTTTGAAACAGAAACAGATTATTTCAGAATTGTCAATTCCCAGCAAGTTTGGGCTGTATAAACTTTTGTTCTGTATGTTCCATCTGGTGTACCACAGGGATGTCATTTAGGACCATTACTTTTCAACATATTCGTGAATGCATTTATTGATGTTATTTTCTATAGTGAATTTCTTCTGTTTGCTGATGATCTGAAGATGTTTAAAGTTATTCATGACTCATCTGATACTGAATTATTACAGTATGATTTTTCTAATTTTGTATGCTGGTGGAATATAAACTTATTGCAATTGAATATAGATATGAAATCAAGCAATCATAACTGGGAACAAAAAATGCAATTGAAGATTTAGGAATCACTCTTGACCCAAATATGCCATTCAAACTATTGTGATCCGAAAGAATAGCTACCCGCTATATCCAGAATCATCTTGTTTTTTTTATGCACAATTACTAATGCACAATTACTGAATCACATATAATAAAAACTTAAAAAATATAAAGACTTGGGTGGCATCAGAAATTTCAAAAACTTATTCTTACATTAACAACTATCTATCTGTCATTATACTCAAAAATACAGGGTGTGTTTCCGACACAAACCCCATGTTAGGTTTCACTCTTAGATCCGCAAAAGAATTATTTCTCTCGTTCCTATAGTAAGTGGGCATACTTGAAGACTGGCTTTAAATCAAATTATCTAAATGAACAATTCGTTCAGGCCAGTCTCATCTTACCTACACAGTAGGTTTAT
>WOGR01003374.1:0-15973 GCA_015342045.1 Leptinotarsa lineolata
ACGGAGAAAACATGTTTCTAACTAATAAAAGAACATTAAGTGTTACCTAAATACGTTAAGGATTTTCATCAAGTAGCTTCCAGTTCCATAACATAATTTGAAGGGTATTGAAACATATGTTTCAATACCCTTCAAAAATAATTACTGGACAAGCCTCTGCTAGGAAGTAACATAGTTGCCATTCAAGTATTTTAAATTCTGCGAATTTACAAGTCAAACTAGTTTTTTGAAACTATTAGCAATTTTATTATTACAAATGACCTATCTTGAAACAGATTTGAAGCTCGAGGAATGAAATGATAACAGCATTCATGAACGCCAAAACAAATGTATTACGAAAACAATGAGTTATATGTTTGTGAATATCGCCTTATTCATAATTCCAATATCGCACCTGAAGGTCAAGCTCATTGTTGAAAAATTATAGCACGTACACTAAAACCGTTCCAACATTAATGTTTACCCATCACCTCGCACATTACTCAACTTCTTAGCATTCCCAAATTTTCTGTAACAATCTGTGAATAAAAACATTTGACCTTTGTGAAACACGGGCGGATTCATTATATTATTGAGAAGGAATGCTATGGAATTGTTAATGAAAGCCAAAATACCGTCTGGAACACAAATGTCGTGCCTCTAAGTGAATAACATTCAAATTTGCCATCAATAACGCACCACAAGGTCTGATCCGTGCTAGAGATCGCATATTAAAAGGTAAGACCTCGCAAAAGTTTCGGCTTCTGAAGGTTACCATTTGTTATGGAACAACAGCTGGTTAACGGAAAACCACATTTTAATAACACAGTGTAGTACACTATGAATTAATTTGAAAATGGAATATTTTCAGGAAGGGTTAGTTTTTGCTTTTATGCGTACATTTCCATATAGTACATTGTGTGGCTTTTCTTTGAATGATTCTGCTTAAATTTCTTATGGACGGATATTTCTCCCAGTTTATATCTGAAACAAACTTTTGTGCATGCGTCATAAAAGTTTTCGGTGAACCACAGGATTTTGTTTTGGGTCCGATTTTGTTCATTTTATATGTAAATGAAATACAATATGCATAAAAATATGGATCTTTTGTAGTACCTGCAAATGATTCAACTATAGTACCGTTCAATCAACATTCCTTCTTTTCATCCCGAAAACACAAAAGTATACCAAGTGACAAAGAAAGGTGAACACCCATTTATATTGAAATTATTTCAATTTTGTTTTACATGTGTATTTATGTTGAGGCCAGTAAAATTTCAGCCTTATCTGAAGCTATTCTGACCAGTTTTTCAACTGTTTTTTTTGTGTGACCATTTACCATTTCTCCAATTTTCATTCTCATTTGTTCTTTAACTGTTAAAGAGTTTGTTATAAAGTGTTTCTTATTGTTAACAATATGCCTCGAGTGCGAAGACTTCGTCGTATTCCTCAACTTAGTGATTTTGAGAGAGGACGAATTGTTGGCTTATGTCCAGTTAGAGAAATTTCAAGAAGAACCAATAGATCTTTGAGTACTATACTAAGATGTTATCAGGCATGGACCCAAGAAGGCCAAGAACACAGAGCTAGGGGCACCGGTCGTCGCAGAAAAAAAAAGCGCGTGGGGATCGCCGATTAAGACTTTTGGCTCTTAGGGATCGGTTCATTTCTACTAGGGCAATTGCGAATCAGTGGTTTGAAGAACACGGAAGGATTGTTGGAATGCGCACAGCATTCCAACAGCAGTTCCGAACTTTTTTCTTATCATCCCCATTGGGTGTTGCCACTGACTCTCGATCATCGACACAACCGATTGCACTGGTGCAAAGACAGAATAAATTGAGATCAACAGTGGCACCGCGTAGTCTTCAGCGATGAATCTCGCTTTTGTTTGGGTATGCACAATGGACGAGCAAGAGTAAGAAGACGTCGTGGTCAAAGACGAGATTCCCAGTTTGATGTGGACACGCATTTTCAACATACTATTGGTTTAATGGTATAGGGTGCCATTGCATATGATAGCAGGGCAACTTTAGTCTTCATTAGAGGTAACATGACATCTCTTCGTTACATTCACGAAGTGTGTCAACAAGACAACACTAGACCACATTTGGCTAGAGTAACTCTAGACTTCATGGATCAGCATTTCATTTACCTTACCATGGCCACCCATATCGCCCGATTTTTCACCGATCGAAAATGTGTGGAATATTCTTGGTCGCAGACTGCTGAATTTACAAAAGCCCCCACAGACTTTGGCAGCACTGAGACATGAGTTAGAAGTACGGTGGAATGAGATACCCCAACAGGATATAGACCACTTTATCAGAACAATGCCTAGAAGTATCCACTAGTGTATAAGACATCGAGGATCTGCAACACACTACTGAACTTCACTTGTGATGAAAAGTGAATCCTCTACGACAATAATAGATATTCAGGACAGTGGTTGGACACCCAGGCACTTCCCAAAGGCAAATGTCCACCAGAAAAGACCATGATTACTGTATGATAGTCAGCTGCTTGTGTAATTCACTATAACTTTCTGCAACCGGACTAAACCATCACAACAGAATCCTACTGTGAGGAAATCGACGCCTATTTCACTGTAATCTTTTCAGATCTATTGTGATGCTCATTGGTTATCATAGCATTGTATCTAGCTTGAGCTTTTTTTTGATACTCGAAAGCCTTGCTATTGGCTCCTTCATATAGCTTACAGCCTCTGGATTCTCATTCCTATATCTCCCATGCCAGCCTTGCTATCGCTTCGCATTCACACGTGTAGTGCGGTTTTTTCTTTCTCCTGGCAGAACTTGCATGGAGTTTCTTCCGCCAGACCCATATGTTTTATGAGCCGACAATGTCCCGTTAGTAGACGTACTACTACTCTTACAACCTTGCGGTTGTGGTTTGGTAGGTCTTCCGTGGATTTGGGCGAGGGTTTTTGTATGAACTTTCTTGCCTGCCACATTGCTGGTAGCTGGTTTCACCAGTTTAGCGATTTGGATTGCATACGGGAATTGATAGATGTCTTTATACCTGTCTTCGCCTGCCCACAGAAGGGTTCTGGAAATTATAGGGAGCTATGATACGTACAGTACCCTGTGTTCGATAGCAGCAACATCTGCCTGAAACACTGTTGCGTTCTGTCTGTTGCTGAGTGCGAACTTTTTTATTTATTAGAAGAGTTCTTTCTCTTGCAGTTCATGCTTCAAATTACGTATATGTATTATGAGAGATTTGTCTTCAACGGTAGTTCCACGTAACTTAAAATTCCCAAAGAAAATTTGGATATGAAATGAAATTGTGTCTGTAGGAAAAATATGTAGATGAAGTGAGCACTCTTTTCTATATCTTATTTTGTTTTTAAAAATTTTTCATTCATTCCATTTCACCTGAAATTCCTTTCTGTAGAAGAGCTTCATGGAGCAAGAGCCGAATCGATCTCTCTACGAAACCCTTCATCACTTGGAAGGATCCATTGCAGCTTGAGAAATGATGCAGGTCCTGTGGAACTTGTTTTTCCTTGCGATTTAGCAGACAGTTGTCCTGAGAATTTTGCGAAGAAAATTGGTTAAGATAATTTAGGAAACACTTGCTACATGAATAGCATTTAACAAGTGTTGTTCATGACGAAGAATTTTAAACGGTTTAATGATGAACGAGAACGAGAATGTTTCCTTCCTATTCACCAAGCTCAAACACCTGTTCATGCAGCTTCAATTTCGTGAAAATGTATCATCTTTTCCACCAACCGATTTCCTAGAGTCTTTGCAGTCCACTAGATACTCTTCAGTACAACAAGAAGATTGTTCCGAATTCTTGAGGTTTTTGTTGAATACTCTACGTGAACAGGAAAATAGCAGGTTCAATACTCCTGACCGCTCTGTATTAGATGACTCCGTACAATCTATCTCGTCTTGTGTTCGTAGATCTTTTGCTGGAAAAATCCTTATTGATTTAGTTTGTGGTACATGTTCAAGAGTTAGCAAAAACGTCTATGACTTTCTGGAACTTCAACTAGCGTTTACTTCTATGACTGATAACCAGTCCGTGCAAAGCTTGTTAAATCATCTGAAAATAGAACTTATAAATTACTTATTTTATAATCAGTTTATTATTCTTTTCACAAATCATTAAAAATGCAACAACCATGTCAAATTTGAGTTTTTATTGATTATTTTGCTTTGTATTTGCACATTTTATTTATTTGAGAAGGTACTTTTCCACCGAGAAGAATGTAACGGAATAGTCAGAAACATTAAACGACTCCAGTAAGTGCCGTTAAACCTAAAGTTATTCGCTCATATACGAATCAATTCGCTAGTATTGGATTTATTTTCATCTTCGTGACGAATATTCAGCAGTTAATAATTCTTCTTGAATAGTAGTAGGTTGATTTTTGTATTAAAGCATGTTCAGATAAGTAATGATGGATGGAAATGCAACTTTCTTATCTTACAGCAAAGAAATGAGTGGAATATCAACATCATTGTTTCATTTTTTTATATCTCAGCCAACAAATTGTTTGTCTACCTAACGTTATTCTTTCTAAACACAGTTGTCAGGAGTAATGATAGAAATAGGGAAGACCGGGGCAAAACGATATAGCTAAGACAAAACTCGTTATACAAAGAAAATTAAACTCTTCGATGAAATTCTTCAAGAGAAGAGGTAAAGCTATAGCGTGCAAAGTTTCACAACTTTCACGTTTTGCCTCATAGCCAGGGTAAGATGGGAAACGCTTGGGGGAAAACGAGTACACATTTTTAATCGGGCAGATCGGTTCACTTTCTTTTTTACGCCTTTTAGTTTGATGCTTCTTCTCAGGGTTCGTCTTGTCATCTCCTGTCCTGTTAAGTAATTGTAATAACAATAGTTATGAAAGTATAGAATAAACAAAAAATGCAACGAAGATATATTTGAATCTTGTTAAAGTATAACAACAAAATATATTATCAGTACACAGAAAATATTGTTTTAACCAAAAGGACGGGTGAAAAAAGGTGGCATCAAATTATGCCCTGATCATTGTGCCCCAATCCACATTTTCAAATACGTTAAAGCAATTCCGACCTCACCATCGCCACTACTATAGCCATTGTCGCGTCTCGTCGGTCCGAACACTATTACTATTCATGCACACAAGCTTACATCCCGTCCTGCCTCGAATTTCATCTTGCCCCGGTCTCCTCTATGTACTTTAAGGCATCACGGTGATATAATTTTTCTGAACAACTCCCATCTGCTTTGATCTTGATCCACCATATCTCGTTTATCCTTTTGAAATATGCCATTGCTTCATAAATCAGCGTTGCATACACTTGAATAACCACTAGTCGGGTGAAACGGGACACTGACTTATTAACTTTTCTCAACTGAAAATGGGGTTACTCGTTCAATTTGGGATTTTTTAGGTGGGTTAAAAAGTTCATACGCGAACACACAGATGGCGCTATTAGTATTAAATCCTACTGGTTGGATGGAAGAGCAATATCTGTCCTGATTTATTATGTACAGATGTTGAGTTCTGCCATTTGTCAGATTAGGGTAGTATCTCTTGTACTGAGTAACCTTTCAATAAAAGCATTCATTAATCTTATTATTCTATGATTTTAGTTAACCCTAACCTTCAGAAGACATGTGTACAAATGTCACAGCTGTCGGATTATTGGTTTATGGGAACATTTGAGTGAGCCAACTTTCATTAGTTAGAAGAAAATGGACAAAAAGGAATTTCGAGTGTAGAAGCAAAGGCTTAGCTTAATAAACATTATTCCAACTTTGCACCAGATTCGGTTGGTGACAGCCTCTATGTATGGCAGCTAGACAGTGCCTTTGAGTTGATCTTCACTGGTGTTTCTCTTCTTCTCCCTTGGATGCGTAGCGTGGTAAAGTCTTTATCGGTCAGACGTAAAGAAGCATTGGTACACAAGCACAAGCGAAGTTACCGATTGAGACAGACCGAGAAGTCCGACGGGGATCACAAGGTCCTGTTCGGTTACAAGACATTAGAAATACACAAACACTTGAAAAGAAAGAAAGAGAGAACATATCTACCAAAGATCTGGCACACAGCATTGAAAAGCGCTAAAACGAAGCCAAGTCAACCAAATCGCGCGGAAAGTACGCCCGAACCCGCCATTATAGAAAATGTGCGAAACATCAGCATTATAAATGACACGACAGAAATGAGAGCTTCACATTCAGTTGACACATCAACAAGAGTACTTCGACTTTGCCATTGAAGATGAATGGCGCAGCTACAGCCGAAACGCTTGGATATTATAACCGAATAAGACCACGACCAAAACCGGGAATCAACCAGAACACTGTTTTTCCTATGCTAGCCAACTATGATGAATACATAAAAATCATTCACTCAGAAGCTACCACACTTCAGTCGTACATAAAAAACTAGAAATAGGTCAATTCTGCAAACTTCCTGTAGAATAATCGCCAGCTGGCAAGATCACGTGAAAATCTAACTGATCCGTATTTAGTTAATATAAAGCCCGAGGTGCATGCGTTTTAAAAATTTGCACCTTCCAGTCACGCCACTGATTTGTTTCGTCGTTGCTGAAGAATCGCAAATGAGTATAAAAAAAATCTTGGATAGTAACATTGAAGATATCTTCGTTTTAGTGTAGTGTTTGGTTGACTAGTGATAATGAACAAAACGCAAATGTTAGGTTGGTATTTGGAATAGTTTGGGTTTCGGTTATTTTCAATAAGAACATTTTATCTAGACTGAAGGGGTTATATTTTATTAGGAGTGTTTAATCTTTTGGGAAAGAAAGTTTTTGGCTTTCTACTACTCCATCTTGATACAAAAAATGTGGGAATCTTCCAAAGAAAGGAAGGAAGCAATCATTTTTTGAAAAAATGAAATAACACTAAACATAGATGTGTAGATCATTCAAAGAAGTAACTTTCCTCATAACTATTTCCATATTGGTACTGAAGAGCCCTGAGGCAAGTGTCTTATGGCGAAACACGTGTTTACCAGTGAGGATGGCTGAGTTCCATGTAAGTGAATTGTTTTTTCATCTTTCATTTAGTATATCGTGTAGAAATCTTGCGAATGATATCTGTCTTCCATTAAATATAAGAGAGATCTAAAACAGAAAGGAAATGATGAGCACTGCTCCATTAAGAAAATTTTATTGTTAACCATCTAATTAGTATCGTGACCTCATTCCAAAATAAGATTTGATTTTATTGAAAATTATCGTCTTTGTATATACCAGACTGTTGATAAAAAACGTCTTGGATTAACGTACCTCCCACGACTTCCTCACTCAAACTACTGATTGGTTAGGGGTCTTCCAAAAAAACAAACAATGATTTCAGCCATTAAAAACGTTGCCAATAAATGGACATCAGATATTCGCAAGTCAGGTATATTTTATAAGACCTGTTTTGTACTTATCATATTAGTTCATTATTTCTATCAAACATGAAAAGTACGAATACCTCCATTTTTAAAATTCAGAAAACGGGTAGGAAAAAACAAAATTTGAAGTAAATATTCGTTGCTATATATACATTTTAATGATACATATCGGATAATCGCCTACAGATTATAAGTTTTTCCATAATTCTTAATTAATAATTGGTTAGTAAGTAATTAGTTAGTTTATCGTAGTTTTTTTGTTGATTTTTTGTGACCTTACACAATTCGAAAGAAATTACCAGCTAGTACAAATTCAATATATTTGTGAGGTGAGCAGACTACTACATCTTTCCAATCTATACAATCTCTCATTTCAAAACATATCAAACCAATTTCCAGGTATCTCAGTTACCTCGTATTCTACAGAGATTTCGTTGGGATGAAATTTTGAAGTTTTTGTGTAGGAGATCCAAACAGTTTTTCTCATGAGACCCATTATTTTCAAACATGGGTATTTATGAAGTACGTCTGTTGCTCATTCATGTTTCACTTCAACGTAGGTAGGCTCTATTTCTTAGTTCTGAATTATTTGTAATAATGAACAATAATAATGACAATAAATATAATGCTGACCTCTTTTCTTGGGGTTGCTACTTTCCAGGTGGAACTGGCACTGAAATATTGTGCACTGGCCAGCTGTGATTTATGATTCATGTGCTCTAAAGGCCCTTACATTTGGTAAGTCTATATACAAAGCCCTTACTACTTCTTTCTAGTTGATTTTGGGTCCAGATTGTCATAATAAATATATTCTGAGTCAGTGATGCTTTCTCCTGAGTCTCCCCTACCGACCGTCTTCAATTTGACCGATCTAAAATCTACAGAACAAAAGCCACCCAATGCAGGCGTGTTTTTTTTTCGGATTATCAGACACGTTCAAATAGTTTCTGATATTTCGTTATGAATCAACTTCAATTGATTCTTCCTATCACATAATTCTCACCAGTATCAATTCAAGCTAAAACATTCATGGAGACCGTCAAGGTTCCCCTCACCGAATATCCTGGAAGGAGCTCCCCTATTTGCCACCAGAGACGAGTTCAATAGTGGTTACTGGGCTCTCTACACGATTTGTGTGAGAGGGATACTTAATATTTGGTTATCCAAATCATCAACTGATGGAATCAACTTAGTTGGCCAGGCAAATGCACATCAGAAAAGTGTCACAGTTCTGGTTGTGGCAATTTTTTTCTGATGTTTCGCTAGCCCACATGACTGGCTTCTTCAAAGATGCTTACATCTCTGATGTCGGAAGTACTTTCAGTTCCGCTTCCAATTGATATAACAGACTATCGCTGTGAACACCTTATACATTTAATAGAGTTCATTTCAGTCAGTATAGCAAGGGCAGGTGGAACTCTTGCACCTTGGACTTTCGACAACCTCAATACCAACTAATCAACTAGAATCTCTCCAGAACGACATAATGGCTGCAGAAGAGGATATTCCTGAAAATGGTCTACAGGTACAATTCCAGAGCTGAACATTTCGGCTTGAATAACTACAGTTCACCTGAGAAAATGAGGAGAGCGTCTCCCTGAACTCTGAGGACTACTTCGCAGGCCTAATATTTGTGTTGCTTACCTAGATGACGAATATGGTACTAGATTGACCGCCGATCAGCTCCTCATTAGACTGGAGAAAATGAACCATGGTCTATCAACCTTGGAGTGGATTATTCTTCGCAAAGAAATGCAGGTCCTAACACCAGAGCACATAATTTCTGCAGATCGGATAAGATTTTCAGTAATTGGCTGTGTTGCAAACTGACCTGGAAGATTAATCATTTAATGAAGTAAACGATCATATTGTCTGTTCAGAAAGTGAAGTATCACATAGAAAAAGTGGCTGTTGGTGTAGATGTTGTGGTAATGGTCATGATTTTTCTTTGGTTCATTTTCGATATTTTTAATTGTCTTATTAACAAAATCTTTAGGATAATCATCATCTACAAAACATTTTTCTGACGGAAAAAATTGCTTTTGTAGAATTTTGTTTGTGTGTTTGTGAATGAAATTGATGTTTTAACGATACTTCTTTTTATTCTTCCTATCTCTGAATTTAAATGAAACAAAATGTGTGAGATATCATCTTACATTTGTTTTCGTTTTGATTCCATTACGTGTGGGACATAACATCGTTCAAATGTCCGCCATATCTTCTCTGAGTGGAATGCATCCGAAACGTCCAATTTTACATTATTCTGGCGCATAAATAAGGCTGAATTTGACCGATGGCATGAGTTATGTTGGCTTTGAGGACTGCTGTGATTTGTGGCTTATTCGCATAAACCTGCACTTGAGAAGAGCCCACAAAAAAAGTGTAACGGAGTCAAATAGCACGATGTAGGTGGCCAGTTTATATCACCTCCACGTGAGATGACCACCATGCCCTCAAATCGCTCGTGTGCAGAATATCCAAAGTTGCATGATTAGTGTTGAAACCACATGTAGTTGGTGTTCAGATCATCCAATTCAGACTAAAAGAAGTAGGTAATCATCGACCTACAGTGCTCGCCGTTGACAGTGATGGCCTGGCCATTGTCGTTCTCAAATAAATATTTTATTATTTTTTGAGGGGAAAACACAAGCACTACAGAATGAACCTTGAAGCGCTTTAAGAGCGGTGCCTGTGTGAAAGTAGCGATCCACATTGGATTTGAATTGCTGGAGATTAAACCCATTGGGAAAAACGTTCTCAGGAAGTTTATTACACATGAAGGCAGTTCACCAAATGAAAGAAACAGCGAAGTTCAAGGTGTACTGAGTTGAACCTCAAAACGATGTGCTATCATAGTCCGTCGTATATTTCTGACATGTACCGCTCTTAGTGGAATCAAATGTGCCAAGTACCTTGAACACTTTCCGTGAAAGTATCTATAGAAGAGGGATAAATCTCCAACCTTTCTTCGATGTTCCAGACTATAAAGGTTGGAAGTTATGTCTTCAATCAGGCGGATGGCTCTTTTCTGGATGGAATCCAGCAGTTTTACGGTATGTTTAGGGGCGGAGTTCCATAGATGTGAACAATATTCCAAAGAAGGTCTGATTTGAGCTAAAGCATCAAAAGTTGTTGAGGTGTGTATAGTTTTCTGGTTCGAAATAGTGTTGTAAGCTTTAGAGAAGCAGCCTTTGCAATTCCAGCAACATAATTGTGCCAAGACATATTATCCATTTTAACACCCAACAAACTTATCGAAGCAGAAAGCGGAATTGTCCGTCCTGTCATCATCATATCCAGTTAGGAGACTTTCATCTTTTTGGAGAAAACCGATGCCTGGATTTTCCTGGCATTGAATTGAACCTGGTTACTTTCACCCCAATACGAAATTACTTCTAGATCCTCGTTAAGATATGCAACCTTCTGCTGCCGATGAAGATGTGCATCCGAAACCGATGTCCTGGTATCCAAATGGAATGACGAGAGTGTGCTGTCATCAGCGAAGAATTATATTGGATTTTTTTTTCCCAAAAAATCATTGATGTACAATGACAAGAGGGTTGGAGACAATATGGATCCCTGGGGAACACCAGCGTTGATGATAAAAGTATTTGAGAGATACCTATAGACGGCCACTTGCAGGAAACGATCTTTCAGGAAACTTGAGAGCCATGTACAAAAATGATCCAACAAGCCATAGCATCTCGTTGACAGAAGAGATTGCTTCTGATGGAAAGGGATATTCCAAAGTTACGTTTTAATCGGGAGTGGAAATCATAGCCGGGATATAGAAAATTGACGGGATTTGTTGAAGCACTGACTTTGGTTTGTTGTTTTAAGTTGCTAATGGGGCTCCTAGCAACTGCAGGATGATACCCTCGAATCAGCCCCCACTCGGCGATTCGATTGGGGAGTTATTTTACCTCCAGAGTATTTTGACCCTAGGAGCGCCATCATGCAATTTTTCTTTATGTTCTCACCCTTGAAACCGGAAACAGCGGCACAGCATCGAAATGTTAGCCCAAAAGCAACTTCACGCTACCTAAGCCATTGCGATGGTATCTCACCGGGCGATGCCGGGTGGGACCAGCATCCACCATGATGATATGGGCCGATGACGCCGTCAGCCCAAAATGCAAACAGTGACTTTTTTGGGATGCATTGGATGCTCTTGGATCTCACTTGGATTGGTATCGTCCCAAATTCGACAATTTTGTTTGTTCACGTACTCATTTATCCCGAAATGGACCTCATCGCTGAAGATAATTTTTTGATGAAAATTAGGCTCAGTTTCCAACTGCTCCAGAGCCCATTCAGCGAACACACGTCGTTGTCTATGGTCGTTTACCTTCAGTTCCTGGGTCAGTTGATTTTTGTACGGGTACAGGCCCAAGTCACGACGCAAAAACCAGTGGACTCAAATTCATCCACCACATTATGAATAGTCCTCTCAGTAGAACGATTATGGCGACCGTAAAATTGGCAAAGCGCGCGGTACGTTGCCCGAACAGATAACTCTTTCTGATGAAACAGTGTTACTATTTTCTCGTGTTGTTGAATGGTATATCCATCCATGGTGATTTGATAAAAGAGAGTGAATAAATGATAACTAATTTGACAGATGTAGCTTCAACAAACTGGGCGTTATTTCTCGGAGAATTCAGTTATTTGTTGTTTGTATTTGGTTAATTCTGAAGAGTTTTTGGTTTAAGAAGAGTAAAACCTATAATTGCTAGACGAATCATTTCAGAACTATACAATGACTAGTTTTCCTGGAGCAAGCCCCAGCTCCAATAGTATTCTAATCATAATACCAGCGTTCTAATATATAACTGAAATAGTACGTAGGTGTGAGTGAGCACAACATGTAAACATTCGAAACCTTCAGCGAGGTGCAAATCCACTTAATATTTACAGTGTACAACAAGGTCACGGAGCACGCCGTCGCCACAACTATCCAGCTCTGAGAATTACATAATTTCCTCAGTATTCGGTGGAATATTCCGAAAAGATACACGAAAAACGTCACGTGGGATCGTTGTCCTCTGCCGAAGACTTTTTCCCCGCTTCCTCTTATCAACAACGGTTTGTGGTGTTGATCAAAACCAATTCGAGTGTTCATTTTTCATTGTTTCGATCGGACGTGGATCGCGTGTTTCTAATCTTGTAATCTGCGACTGAAATAGCTCGAATTGGGACACGGAAAATATAGTGTTTTCCTTCGGCTAGTGGTTTCACGTCAGTTTTAGTGCGTTTTTCTGGACAGCGAAGTTTCTGAAGGTAAGGATTCCATAATTTATATACTTTGTAGTGAATATAAACTGATGTAATAACAACTCGTATGTAGTTTTGTAAATATTCAAATAAATATATTGTTTCACATAAATGAAATACACTTTATTCTACTTGGGGTATAGCGATCGAGAATTATCAGGAATAAAGTGTCTTCTATTCGATTAATTTCCAGAAAGATGAAACAGTTGAAAGCTGGACAGCGTTTAGATAGTTCCAAAGTGATTAAATTTACTAGATCTGTGAAATCGATCAACTTGAACATAACTTGGCGCCTGTTCACGTGAATCAGAAAATTTGAATTTTGAAAAAAAAGTTTGCGGTTTGTATCATTGTTTCCTTTGTCTGGATATTCTATCAAAATATATCCCTGGTCCGCCTAGCTCAATCGATGAACATGAATGAAATCCCGTAATTTTAAAAATTTTACTTTCATGCAACTACTTTCGTGTATGATTCAATATAAAATTTCTCTTCCTCTTCGCATACGTTTTAATCGAATAAACTTGGTGTAATCGGAATTCCTATAACTCTCGATAATAGGCGCTTCATCAGATTTCCAACAATGACTGTCCTATAATTCCAAAATAGTAGACACTTAATTCTCAGAAATGTTTGAAGTTTTTGCCTCAATCTGTCTCTTGCACTGGCGTACGGAAATTATACTAAACAGATGAGGAAAAATTATGATAAAATATATAGTATCACAACCTTGACAACAATGAATCATTGAATTGTATTATACATAGTTGAATTCATTTTCGAATTCACTAGATTTGATATGAGCAAAATTATAATTGATTTGCTAGAACTGGTATAGGAACAACTTTCTAACACACCGACTTTGTAACGAAACAAGTTTCGATACTTGAAAATCATTGCAGATTCCTCAATTCTCAGAGTGGGGGTATCATCTCCAATTTTTTTTAACAGAAGAGTGGGTCAGTTAATGGTGCTGCCTTGTTTTCAAAATCGACTCACCTGATCAGTTGTGAACCTATGGGCTGATCATGCAAAATGCGTTTTTTGAAAAATGTAAATGTTAAATCGAATTAGGATAAAAACCTATCAAATTAACCAATCGTAATCGTAATGGTCATTCAGTGAATACCAGGTTTTGCTTTCTAAAAGATTCAGAAATGATCAGTTTCACTTGTGAACTGAGAGGAAGTGTAAAAAAACTATTTTATGACGTTATCACTTGCAGAAAGGGTGGAAATGAACTCGCACCAGTATTTTGCAGACTTTTAAACCTGACTTAAACATCTTAAGCGATCATCAATATAGCTTTCGGAAACAAAGATCAACAGGCGACCTTCTATCGTATGTCACCCATATTTGGAATAACGCAATCGAGAATCATGGAGAGTCGAGAGCTGTTGCGCTATATAAATGAAGCTTCGAAGCAGGTAAAATGAAATTATCTCAACCATTTGGTATATGTATTTTATGAATAATATATAAACGTGAAACAAATCAATAGATAACACTATACATAAAACAAACAAAAAATTAGAAATCTAACCCTTTTCCCAATCCTGCCCAATGATCGGGTACTTCCAAAAAATATCGGTGCATTGCTTCTATGAATCTTTTTTGGTATTCTTCTGGAGATACGATTGTCGGAAGTTTCCCTTGTCCACCTAAAATGCCGCTTTTCTTCACCATGGTTTCCAATCTCTTGTCCCACGTAAACGTTCTGATATAATCTATAACGATGAAAACATAAATTATAATAATAAATTTGATAAATCCATGTTTATACAGGAAATCAGATCAAATACTTGGGTATTATGGTTGACTATGGACTAACGTTTAAAGAACATGCAAACTATATATTAAAAACTATTTCTTTTATGGAAGAACGTTCAAAGCCCGCATAAAGGAACACAGAAATAGTTTCCAGAATGGGAAAATAAACTCCACAAATGCCACTCATTCAATCACAGAAGGACATGACTTCAATCATGAATTCAAGCCCCTCCATTTGCAGAAAAAAATCATACAAAACTGTATTATTGTATTAATGACTTTGAATATGGATTTTCATCGAGTATCGGCCAGTTCTATTCAATTATGTCCAAGATATTTTAGTTTATTTCAGTGTGTGTTGCTTACCTATAATTCCTAGTACTAACTCCTTATTTTCGGAATCCAGTCCAACAAGTAGAGAATAATCCATTACTGATTGCGTAGAAAGGAACTCAGTATCGTTTTGAATGGCAGCTATCAAAACTGACTTGGAATGTGGCAAAATGTACAATGGAGAATCGCACGTCACTGAAAATAATCATATTCAACAAGACGATTACTTTATGAAACTCAGTTGAACTAACTCTTCAGCAGATTCTCGTCTAACAAAACGATTTCTCCTTCCTGATTATCCGGTACGACTAGCCTGTTTCGCATTGATCCCTTCAAGTCGAATTTTTGAGAAACTTTCCTGTTGTAGAACAAGTTTTCCATGACCAGTATATTGCTTCTATAAGGAACATTGGAATTGTTTCTGAATACTATTTGGTAAATCCCGACAATTTTACCCAAGAGCGTTGGTTGTTTGGTACTGTGACATTTGTTCATATAAACAAAATAATTCGACGCTGACTCTAAGAACAGTTGAACCTCTGATTTGGACATATCCTTCAAAATGAATCTGTCATCTGGAAAATATGGGTGAAAAAATGAATGAGATTACAGACAGAACCACATTTTGCAGAACAATCAAACAAAACCAAGTAGTTACTATAGGTTGATCTTGTAATGAAATCTGGTTTATGTTTGAAAATTTTTGAACTAGTGGGTAATCAAATATCTACAATAGATTCTTTACAATACGATGAAAAGAAACTGAATGGAAATAAAAGTGTAAACAAAACTCCGTATATACATAACACAGCAAATCTACTAGCTGAACAATTTGCGTCCCACTCCACTGTCGATTTTCTGGGAAAGGCACCACCCACTATTCTCATACTACCGGAAATAACTTTTCGACTTCTAGACAGGCGAATTCTGAAACAGCTCAATATCATCAAGGCGTCTGGTCCTGATGAAGTGCCTGTCATCGTACTTAAAAAGTGCGCAAATGAACTAGCACCAGTATTTTGCAGACTTTTCAACATGTCTTACAAGAAACGTGTTTCTCCGTCTTGTTGGAAGGTTGCTCGCGTTCAGCCTATTCCCAAAAAGGGCAAGAAGAATATTCCAGCAGTCGCTTTGCTATCAGTGATATCAAAAATCATGGAGAAAGCCGTGAACTACCATATCCTTGAATATCTGGCTTCAACATCTTGAGCGACCATC
>WOGR01003375.1:0-15973 GCA_015342045.1 Leptinotarsa lineolata
TTTTGAACGGGTCAACTCAAAAAATTGAAATTTGGGATAATGAAATTAATGCATGAATACTTTATTTTGAAGTGAAATTGACAGATGAAACTTTCAAGATAGTGACTGGGCGCCATCTGGGAAAAAAAATTAAATGGAAAGGGGGCTCTTGTGAAACATCATTTTGAACCTCCTGACGAATACTTCACAACCCGAGAATATGAAGTCAATATCTTCACCTACTACAAAATAACGGAATATATAATAATTTCCTGAAGACAAACACATTAATATCGATATTTCTGGAAATATTCCTTTTTATCTACCATATGGCAATTCCAACAACCCCATATTTATAAAAACGACAACAAATCTCAGTACGACAATTAACATCATTGTTCAGTTAGAATATTCTCATTTAGTTTTCGGTTCTACTAGTAGAAAGGTACCACGTCAGTAATCTCTAAAATGGCCAATTCTCGTCCATTGGAAGAAAAAATTGAAGTAATTTTCATTTACGGTGCGACGCGTAACTTTCACGAGACCGAAAGGATTTTCAATGGACGTTTTCCGAATCGTCCTATCTGTAGAAAATATTTAAGGGAACTTGTATCCAAATTCACAACTACCGGTAGTGTACATAAGAAAAAGCCCCCGGTCATCCGTCCATTCCGGAAGAACAGCAAGTGCAAATAATTGGTGAGATGGTAGTAAATCCTGAAGACTCTACTTATTCTGTCGCGAATGTTTGTGAGGTGTCTCCTTATACTGTGTGGAGACTTTTGGAATAGGTATAATCTATACAAAATTAAAATGGTTCACCAATTAACTGAAGATGACCTTTATCAAAGAACAGAACTCTGCGAAATCATGATGGTAACCATTGCAAGACATCCTACCTATCTCTACAATATTTGTTTCAGTGACGAATGTAATTTTTTTAAAACAGCAATGTTCACAGGCAAAATTGCCGTTATTGGAGTGACACCAACCCTCACGTTTTCCGGGAAACATACCCAATATTCAGAAAAAATTTACGTTTGTGCAGGAATATTATAAGACCTCTATTTATTGATCAAAATTTAACAGGAGAACTGTATTTGCATATGCTGGAAACTACTGTTGGCCCTCTCATCACTGAAGCAAATCCTAATGATTTCGGTATGGATATTGTATTCCAACAAAATGGAGCATCACCACATTACTCCAGACAAGTAAGAAACTATTTGGATAATACTTTTCCCGGTCGTTGGATTGGCTGTCGTGGCCCTACAGAATGACCAGCCAGCTCGCCAGATTTGACACCTTTGGACTTTTTTTATGGGGTTATTTGAAGCAAAAGGTGTACGAAACTGAACCTGCTTCAATATTGGATATCCGGCAAAGAGTAATAAATATTTGTAGAGATATTGACATTACTGTGTTCGAAATTGTTCGGCGTGAAATATCGGATAGGCTGTTCATATGTCAAGAAGTTCTGAAATGACCTCAAGTTTATTACCTCATATTATGTAGTTAAATGTCAATGTATTCAGGCAAAAATTTAAAGTTCCGCCATTTTGTAGTAGTTGAAGATATTGACATTATATTCTAGGGTTGTGAAGCATTTGTCAGGAGCTTCAAACAGATGTGTCACAAGACATTAAAGAAATGCACACATTAAATTTCTGACTGAACATGCTTGATAATGAGTGTGTCAGAAATTTCTTATTTCAGATAGTGTTAAATGACCAATTTCCGATTTTGGATATTAAAATGAATGAATCTAAGTATATAAGAGGGTATTTTGATTTTTGAGAAGTGATGAAGAGTGGTTTGAGGGTAAATTGTCAATATCAAGTTGTTCAACATGGGTAGAAAGAACAACCTTATACCTTCTTCGGTATCGAAGGTTCACTGATTGAATGATTCTAAAGGTCGAGGTTCAGAAGAATTGATGTACCATGAAGGCTCCGCCCACCATGAGGTATTTGTGATTATTGGGGGGGAAATAATCCTCAAGCAATAAAGACGGGGTTATCGGTTTTTCGGCCAACTAATTTTTGTTTGTACGAGACAAGTTTGATTTATAGGATTCAAACAAAAAAAATTTGATGAAAACTGAATCATTTCACCAGGAAAATCCGACAAACAATTTGTTTGACTGACAAACTAATGCTATATTCAGAAGTACTGTTATAATTTCAGCTGTCTGCTTTTACTAGGGATTTGATGTTTTCTGTTTGTCCTAATTTGATATCATTTTCTATATGCAGTTGATTCATCGACTTTCTGAATCAGTTAATATGTCAACTCCAACAAAAGTCAGTAAGTCGCTCTGGGGTGCCATGGAAAATGAAGATAATAGCCTTTCCTTATCCGCGCGAGCTTTTGATTTGTAAATAACCGAGTTTCACAAGGAAATATATTTTGCTTAAATAAGGTAGGTATATTCAATTGTTCCACAGTCTGTCTTTCATTTGAACACTTTCAGTTTAATTCAAGTTGTGTACTATCAAAAGATATACTCATGTCATTCAATATTCAGTTTTCTTTAGCTCAATGTCAACGACTAGTTCTTTATCTACAAAATAATGTACATTATATTGCTAAAAACCTAGTGGCAAAGTTGATATCTACTCTTGGGTTATTATTTACTAATCCAGAAATGTCTCCATTTATTTGTTTGGCTGACTCATAAACTAAATTCAACCAATTCAACTGCTTATAATGACTCATTGAAATGATAATTTTGTACGGAAAAAATACTTACCTATGCATGCTTTGTTATTATATGAATTTCAGAGATTTCTGCCTGGAAAACTATTACGCTAATAAATTGTTTTATTAATTAACTTCTTCACAACAAATTAATCACGAAAAAATATTGCTACTTCATTTATGCGTCAGATAAAACATGTCATTTCAGTTGAGATATATATTTCATTACCTCTTTTGATGCAGAAGATTTATAATATGTTGAAACTGACTGGATTTTTTGCTTAGGTACGTTTTAACTAGATGCTTCATCTCTTTATATTGAAAATTGTCACCATCACATTTTTTACACACAGAATCAAATATTCTAAATGGTAATCAATAACAAAGAAACGACACTACTTTATTATTCTAATTGACTCGGCCGTTACTTGATGAATATAATGAAGATGAAGTAATTTCACAAACTTCACTTACGATTTGATCTTAACAAACTTCATTTTCAAAAATATCACATGTTTCGCTATCACAGTTGCTTTTTCCATACCATACCATACCAGTATGGTATTCAACTAACCAGTAATTATGTGATACTGTGATGGAGAAACATGTTATATTTTGAAAATAAAGTATGTTATTCACTACTAAAAAGCTATTGTGAAGTTTGTGAAGATCAAATCGTTAGGTGTAGTTTGTGAAAAGAAACCACTTTATATCTTCTAGCACCAAAATACCAATATCTCTAACCTAACTTTTAGAATGGAAAGCTTTGAAATTAAACGTGAGATCAAAATCCAATTGATGTTTTCAAAAGGAATTAGCATTTATATTTATTTCATATTAACATTTGCAAAAATATAATCACGTATGGCAATGGCAGTGTAGTAAGTCGAAGATATACCCAAAATATAATTTTATTTTCCAGTTTTTATAAATTAAATGTTTCAAAATTCGTATGATTTCAATGAGTATGGGCAATTATTTTAAGATTATCTTTATATATGTAATATGCAACCTTGCAAAACCTCGAAGTGATGTAACGTGTTTGTGTGGTAATGATCTTTAGGCCCCTCTCACACGGGGATCTACACGTATCTCCGTCTCGAGAGAGAGGAAGGCTCTTAGCGCCAAAATGCAACGAGTCCAATGGAGCTTCCAGACGAAGAGCGGGAGCCACCATGTCTCGGGAGAAGAGAGCTCTCACGTCTCCTGCACCTCGAGCCTTAGATACACATCTCAAAATGCATAAGGATGAGTTGGGGCTTCCACAATAGCAAATAAAACGGCTCTTCCTTTCTTCTCTAGTTGACAGATTACGATGTGGAGCTATCAATCAGTGCTGTTTGCAACCGACTCGCTCTTTGGGATAAACGTCTCGACATGTATAAGGACCGAAATGAAGTCGTAAAAAGTTGGGTGGAAGTTTGCATGGTGCTCAACAGCTCAACGTAGATTTCGCAACTTTATCCATCCTAGTTTGTGGTTGATTGGATGTATCCAAAATATTCTTGATCGTTGGCGTTCCTGTCGTTAAAGTTTGTGTCGACGGTAGAGAAGGTATATGGCAACAACTTGCGTGCGATCCATTCTACGACTGAGCTTAAGAAGCCAGAAACTGAAAAGGCTTCCAGTGTGAATGGGCGGTAGGTAGGAGTGATAAACTCTCCCGTATAGAAGTGAGAGACGTGAAGCTCCCCGTATGAAAGTCCTTAGTGTGTAGAACTGTGGTGACAAAAGTGGCTCTGGGATTTGAAAGAGCAAAAGTGCTGTGTTGTTATTATGTTGGTTCTATCAATTCCGAAGAGCAGTAATGTATTTAGGGTATATTACTGAAATCTTTGAAACACTAAAGATGTTTAGCCATATTGGGGAAACTATAAAGTCAATTGTATATCTTACATGGTAACTATTTCTTTTTAACCACCGGAAGTGTCATCCATAATCTACAAAATATGTAAAAAACCTACGCTGTGCCAGTTTGAAATCCATATTTTGACAAAGACATCAATGCACTTGAGCAAATCCAACAGAGTATCTAAACGAGGTGATATATTGAAACATTCGAAATTCTTCATGAACTACTCAGCGAATTCTTGGAATTGTAAAAACTGATTTTTGATTTTCTTTTTACGATCTCAATTTGCTATGTTCGACCGACTACAGAACTGCAAAATTATAAATTTGAAATCTGGAAATTTTTTATTTCATCTCTTAAGAGATTGTAATTTTCACGTTCTCGTAAATTTTTTAATAATTTATTGGGCACAAATTATCTTCATCTCGCCAGTGAACATGTTTATTTTTTTATTTTGTGCTGCAATGCTCATATGAAATAAATGTTTTTTTTTTTCGTTGATCATCATTTTATTCAAATAACTCCATAGGTATATTTTCGCCTTTTGCAGCCCTGAGGTACAAAGCTGTATCTGAGATTGGCCTAGTGATAATTTTCCAGAAGTTCTCTGCAGTTTCCATTTTGTGTGAATCTCTGTAAGTGTGGCAGCTAACCATACATTCAGGTCCGTAGAATGATGGTATCCAATGAGATGGTTCCACAGATAAATTTCTGCCCGATGCAGTGTGCTGTATGATTACTCTGGTATCTGGAGCAAAGGTTGTACCGATAGTTTCATAACGTTTTTGTGGATTCCAATGGAGAAATTTGAACCTGAAATAATAAAATCCAATATTTTCTGAAATATGTATCCAATAGTCTAGTCAAGAAGTGCTTTTTTGAACCTTTTTCAGCAGTCTCCTAAAATTATGGTTGAGGTGTCATTCGATTTGGAATAGCGTCTAGAAAGTTTTCAAAACGAACGACTTTTGGAAATGAAAATTGCAAAAGTTATAAACAATTTAGTGGAAAATAAAAAAATTGGTTTAGTTTTTTGAAAATATCTCAAAAACTAATTGAGATTTTTAAAATCGAAAAAAAGATTCGAAAAAAGGAAGAAATTTCCTATAAAAAAGTCTTGACTCCCGGAACTATAGGACTAAAATTTATAAATTTTCGAAGCCCTAAAAATGAGCTCGAAATCGGGTGTTTAGTCGCGCGTAAACCGTGCCTGCTTGGGCCATTTTAACAAAAAAATTTTTAGCGTATAAAATATATAAATTAAGGAATGAAAAATTCAGGCATATACTCAAAAGATAAATGAACAATAATCTGTCGGTAAAAATTTTTTATTGCAATTATTCGATTTATTATGCTATTGTTAAATAACAATTTTTTGTAACTCGATCATCAATATTGCAAGTGTGATATTTTTTAAACTATAAGTGTGGAATTTTTTTCCTTTCGTAGAGCTATGATTATAACGGTTAAGTATCGATTTTTTTATAATTATTACTAATGTTTTTTTTTATCAGAAGCTACATATTTTTTTTTAAATTTTATAACTTATTGTTTAAACATTTGTTATAAACGAATGCCTTTCTTATAACATAATTGAATTTTTTTTGGAATCTTAATCTTTGCTAAAAAATATGTTTTTTTTAAAAAAGCGTTTCTAAAAAAATTTTTTACAATGCAAAAAACGTATTTGTTGATTAACAAATTTTGTATCACTAATTATTTATCTTGTTTTTCAATATTTGGAAAAAAACTTGAATTTTTAAAAATTTTCTATTTTTTCATTCATTTAATGAATGAAAAACAACCATGTGTTTTTTAAAGTTTTTTCCATTTTTTACCGAATTTTATAATTTTTCCGCTCCATAACTCAATTATCATCATTTATTTTTTTATCATGTAAATTATTAAAAAATATATGATAATAATTGAGTTATGGAGCGCAAAAATTATAAAAATCGCTAAAAAATGGAAAAAAACTTTAAAAAATACATGATTACTTTTCATTCATTAATTTCAACTTGGAAAAAAAATAAAATGAAAAATTTCATTTGTTTATAACAAATTGTTTATTTAATAAACAATGAAAATTTTAAAAAATTGGTTCCTTAATATTGATAATTGGTGGTAAAAAAATTGTTAATCAACAAATGCGTTTTTTGCATTGTAAAATTTTTTTAAGAAACGCTTTTTTTTTAAATCATAATTTTTATCTAAAATTAAGATTCAAAAAAAAATCAATTATGTTATAAGCAATGCATTTTTTATAACAAATTTTTAAACAATAGGTGATAAAAATTTAAAAAAATTATTTTTATGCAACTTCTGACAAAAAAAAGACATATTAGTAATAATAATAAAAAAAAATCCGATTCTTTATTAAACGTTTTCATTCAAAAATGCAGTAAATTGTTAATAAATAACTGAAAAATATTTTTTTTTTAATATTTCGAACGGAAATCAATTCTTAACCGTTATAATCATACCTCTACGAAAAGAAAAAAATTCCACATTTATAGTTTAAAAAATATTACACTTACAATATTGATGATCGAGTGATAAAAAATTGTTAATTAACAATAGGGTAATAAATCGAATAATTGTAATAAAAAATTTTTATCGACAGATTATTGTTTATTTATCTTTTGAGTATATGCCTGAATTGTTTCATTCCTTAATTTATAAATTTTATACGTTAATTTTTTTTTTTGTAAAAATGGCTCAAACAGGCACGGCTTACCAGCGGCTAAACACCCGATTTCGAACTCATTTTCAGGGCTCCGGAAAAATTATAAATATTGGTCCAACAGTTCCGGGAGTTGGGACTTTTTTATAGGAAATTTCTTCCTTCTTTCGAATCTTTTTTCTCGATTTTAAAACTCTCAATTAATTTTGGAGATAGTTTCAAAAACCTAAGCCCATTTTTTATTTTTCACTAAATTTTTTATAACTTTTGCAATTTTCATTTTCGAAAGTAGTCCGTTTGCAAAAACTTTCTAGACGCTATTCCGAATCGAATGACACCTCAACCATAATTTTCGGAGACTGCTGAAAAAAGTTCTAAAAAAAGCACTTCTTAGAGTACAAATGAAAAATAATACACGAGTGTAACTATAGCGACCAAACACAGGGGTTTAAAACAATATAGCGGAACGGAAACATGAAAACCATAATTTTATGTGCTAACCTTCCATCACGAGAAAATTAAAAATGAATAATTGACAGATCATGAATTGATAATTTCCACAGGCGTTTAGTCGAAAGACAAAACTTAAATGTGAGCTGCAACCAAGATGAGAATTTAGCTTAGACCGTGGAATTCTTTTTCCAAATGTGAACCATGGAAAGCTATAAAAATTATTCTAATAGAAACTTATACTAGTTTCCTGAATCCAACTTCGCCTTTTTGTAACTATCTGGAAAGTTTGGAAATAGCAAAAAAGAACATGAGAACTATGAATAGTGACAAAGGTTCCATTCTAAACAGCCTATTTACTATTTTATGGACCTCTCACTTGAAATAAGCGAGAACTTTTCGACTAATTTGTATTCACAAAACCATTGATATGTAAGTGAAAGTGGGGATTCATCCTTCAAGTTCTGTTAGATATGAATATTTGAGGAATTTAAAAGGTAAAGCGTGGCTAGTGCAGAAATGAGGCAAGTGCATAATTTGGTCATAAATTTTGCTGTATTTGAGTATAATAATTATTTTGTGACTATAGACATTTTTTATTTGTGAGTTGGGCACTACCACGCACTTATCCAGCTTTTCGAAAAGGGGGCAGATGCATGGTGAAAGCATGGGAAAATGCATGATATCATGCACTTCTCTCTAGATTTTTTGACAGTACCTGTTTACCTAATTTATACATTTTTCTTCCATATTTTTCAATAACTTATTTAAATAAATTGATGGATGTAGCCGTTACTACGTGGTAAGAGATAGTCATGAAAAATTTGAATTGGAAATTTTCTATGTTTTTAACCACTTTTATTTGTAACTAAAGTTACTGCATTTTCTTTCTTCTTTCAAGTTTGAAAATGTCCTTATAGGACGAAACTGCGGTAACTTTAGTTACAAATAAGAGTGGTTGAAAACAGAAAATTTTCATCAAACTTATTTAAATTTTAGTGGGTACGTAATAAGGCATTTAATGGTTTCTTGGGTATAAGTATTAGAAACTTTGAAAGACATATCCAATTTGATTAACATTTCTAGCCCTCTTTCCCACAGAAATAGTTAGGAAGAGCGAAGCAATTTGTATAATTTTAAATCTTCATGCTCTAGTGAACTTTTAATGAGTGAGTATTGTTTTTTTCTCAGTCGTTAGATACATGCATGGTTAGATACAAAGTATCTACTTATTCAATTCGTTGGTTTTGATATCCAACTAAAGTTCATTTTTTCTTAATTTTACAATAAAGCTAAACTTGCATTTACCTACATTGGAAAGATATGGTGTAAGAGGAGTTGCTCTAAAATGAATGAAATCCTATCTGGAAAATAGAGGTCAACGTGTCAGTGTTGGAAACACTCTGTCAGTTGGCAACCATTAGTCAGGGTGTCCCACAGGGATCAATCCTTGGACCTATACTATTTTTGATATATGCAAATGACCTAATGAAATATTCTCAGGGGTTATCAACTATTCACACAGTAGCGAATGCAGATGATACAAATTTCATAGTGAAGGAAATTGATTTAACGACCTTACAGGAAAGAACCCAGGATGTACATGAATAAGTATGGGCAAAAAAAATCACTCAACACTCAATATATCTGAAACTGTGATGATGAAGTTCACAATTAGTAACTCGCCCGAACATTTTGTTATCCATAATAATGGGGATCTACCAATTGAATCTTGTATTTCTACAAAAATGTTAGGCGTCACTTTGGACTAAAAACTCACATGGACTCCTCATATTGAGAAACTCTGTATTGAATTGAGAAAAAATTGCTATGCACTGAGATTCATGTCTAACTTTTGTAGTAAAGAGATTTTACTGAGCTTATACTATGCGACCAGCAATTGTCACTTGAGATATGGAATTTTGAATTGGAGTACCGAATCTGCTGCTGAAAGAATATTCATTTTGCAAAAAAGGCAATAAGAATCATTGCCGGTATTGGTTGAAGGCAATCATGTAGAGATTGCTTTGAAAAATCTCAAGATACTAACTGTTGCTGATCTTTATAGTGATGAATTATGTATATGTTCGTAAGAACAAGTATAATATACCTTCCCAGCAACATGATTATTCAACTCGTTCTAGAGACAAACTGATGCCCAATATTCATAGAACAACTCTTTATCAGAAAAGTTTTCTTCATCTTGGACCAAAAATGTTTGATGAATTAGAAGAATTAATTGAAATATCACCAAATCTTAACATTTTCAAACCAAGACTGAAAAATGCAATCATTGGAAAAAAATGCTTAACACTTGATGAATTTTAAACTGTTTTTTTTTATATTCCAATGACAAACTATCACAACTATGTGACAAAATCAACTTTTATTCATTTATAATCATTTTTGGGTATAATCTAAGTTACACAAATAAATATATGTGAATACCTATATGTATCAAATTTTTAGATTATTGATTACTACAAACATTATACCCTATAACGTGTTCTACCCTCGAACGTTTTCCTTGTCACTGTACGTTTGACAATGTACTTTTTGAAAAGGAAATAATGAAAAAATCAAAATGAAAATGAAAACGTTCTTGTCACTATTCGACATTACCATTATTTTGAACTTTTCAGTTGTAACCAGGATCCTCAATTCTAGTGTTGGAGTATTTCGCAACTTTTATGTGTTCACATATATCTTTTTATCTCAATTATTTTATAATATTTGGATAAGTACTTGTGTGTGAATGTATGTATATGACAAGCACCGAATCATATGACGTTTTTCTTGTCGTTGTACTGATAGAATTATCCACTGTTATGTACTTTTCATCAAGCGAAATATTATTATTATTATCACCCAAAAAATCCAATCGAGTGGAAATATCTGGAGTATACAATTTGAAAAAATACAATTTTGCTCCTTCACACGTTTATTGGTCATTTATTAGTAATCATCATAAAATGTAGTTCTTATCAATCAGCTATCGTCCACCCACCTATCGTTGATGCACCCTGTATATTTTTCAGGAATAACTCTCATCACATGTTGACCAAAATAACCGTTGCATGAGTATTGCTCAGGAATTGTTTAATGACGTCAACGGCGATCCAGATTTGCTCAAATGGGTCACAACTGGTGACTAATTATGGGTATATGGTTATGACATTGAAGCAAAAGAGTCCAGAAGAGCCAAGACCAAATAAAACACGCCAAGTTTGATCCAACGTCAAAGTTTTGTTAACTTTTTCCTTCGATTACGATGGCGTAGGGCATTAGAAGGTATTGCCACATGGTCGTTCGATCAACGAAGAGTATTAATTCGATGTTATGCACCGCTTGCTAGAAGCAATATGAAGAAAACGTCTGGTATTGTGGGAAAACAGTTCATGACTTTTGAATCACGTAATTTTTGGCCACAAATAACATCGTGATGAAGCTTCAGCCACTGTATTCACCAGATTCGCCCCCTGAGACCCTTTTCTGTTTTCGAAATTGGGATACCCATAAAAGTTTGACGTTTTGTGAAGATTGAGGAGATGAAAACTGAATCACTGGGAGAGCTCAAGAATATACCAACAATGCGTACCAAAACTGCTTTAAGGATTGTAAAACCCGTTGGCACAGGTGTTTCATATCTGAGATGGATTACTTTGGAGGGGATAAAATAGAAATTGATGAATAAATCGATGCTTTTTGTGAATAATTGAAATTCGACCTAGTTTTTGACCAGGTTTTGTCGCCTCAGAATGATTATTATGTATTATTCATCGAATTGCTGACTTGCTTCTGATATAATGTGATCTTTCATTCATTCATTTTTCCTTGTATTCTCCTGCTTTTACTAGTTGTTGGAATTCCTGTATGCGTTTCTTTCAGATAGATAAAACTAGATTAGAATTGATTCTCAGATAGGTCCGTAGATCTTACTCGTGATGCACTATTTGGAACCTTTGGTGTAGTAATGAATATTACTGGAGTTTTATCCAAACAGCAAACCATTATTTTTAACACCTCGACAAGTGTTTCAATCACCAAGTGATCATCTTTGGGAAGAAAATTGAACCAGATCTTGATATTGCTTTTACAATATAAATTGTTTCAATGTTGGACAAGGAAAGTCCGAACTTGTAGCATTCACCAAAATATATTGTCAGAAACTTTCAATCTTCAGCAGGCTTTGTTTGAGTGCGTGCAATTATTAAACACCGAAAAAAGTATGAGCCAAAGTAAAGTTTGGGTATAAACGATATAATTGAAGAACTAGTGCTTGAAATCAATTTTAAAAAATCAGATTGATTTTCTGGATTACTTAATCAAGTTTTCCTTTCCAATTTTGCAATGTGATGAATTTTAACAGATTGTTTTACCTTGGCAACTTTTTAATTTTGCATCAATGTCCGGGTCAATGGCGAACATCGACGTTTCGAAATAAAACACTTGCCTCATTGACTGTGGGGGGTCCAAAAGCAGGGAGATCAGGGGGTACCCCCTCCTCTGAAAAATTTTTGAAAAACAGAGTACCTAATACAGTATTTTCAACTGATTTCAACACTTTCCATGATCGAAATAAAATAGTGATAAAAAACTTTCAAAACAAGCTTCTATTTAAGTGCCCTAAAAAGATCGAAATGAAATTTTATATCACATTAACCACATTCATTCATGACTTCAAAGAATTGAAATTATAATAAAAGCTTGTCGCGATAATTCCAATTTGTAATTGAAATTCTATAATTAGGTAGGCACCTACTAAACTTGTAAGCAATTCATAATGTTTGTGATTAAATAAAAAGGCCGTGAATGCCCCTAAATACGAAACTTCAGCCTTGAATAACTTTTTTGTACAGATAGGATTTATCGGGTATGAAATTTATTGCAGTACCTAGTTGATCTGTCAGAATGTTTCTTAATTTGAATTCCATCTGACTGAATATGTAGAGATTTCTTCTAGGCATCGCGACAAACTTCTATCATAATTTCAATTCTGTGAAGTCATAAATGAATGTGGTTAATGTAATTCAAATTTAATTTTGATCTTTCTAGGGCACTTAAATGAAAGCTTGTTTTGAAAGTTTGTTATCATTATTTTATTTTATATTTATTAGTTTCAATTAATAGCTATCGATCAATACGAGAGTCCATTTATGTCCATTTATGTCCATTTCGAACAGTCTAATTCTCCTACCAGGAGACCTTCTATTGATGTGACCCTACTTAAAGCCACGTACGCTTGGCCGGCAGCGAGCATCTTTGAACCCAAGTACACAACAGCGTGGTCAACCGTACTACCCTGCATTTTATAAACTGTATAAGCCCAGCATAAAACTATTGACAACATTCTACGTTTAGCTATACCATGGCTGAATTTAGCTGGAAATTGCACAGATTTCGATTGAATAACGTGGATCCCATCTTTGCCGAAGTCGATACAGTCTGATGGAATGTCCGCGTCATACATTTGTGCTCTCCGGAAACAGGGCCATATAATTTCTATAATGTGACCGATGACACCATTCACTAGACCCTTAGACACATCAACATTATATCGCAACATCACCTTGTCCCCCACAAATATTTCCAACTCTTTAGGCAACCCCCCAGTCTTGTTTATATCAGATGGTATAATATTATTTGAATCTATATTATCATTTTTTCTAGTATAATCTAGTAGACTATCTTGTGCGATTATTTAATTGATGGTTATACCGCGGGCACATAAATGTTTCAGAACGGTTTTGTTTAGATTGCAAACTTGTTGATTAGTGGGATAGATTAGTAAGGCTTTTTCAATCGCAAATTCGCCAGTTGGCTCTATGTTTATTCGACTCATTAAAATACTGAATTGTTCCGATTGAAGTTTTTCCACAATGCAAATAAATATGGGATCTTACAATCTACTACACCATTTGATGTCTTCTTTTTAGAATCGGGAAGTAGGACAACCCTGGATGTGACATCTGTTTCAGGGTGGGCCTACCAACTGCCTATCATAAACGTGTCCCTGCTATTTACCGTTGGATAGTTCTCTGGTATGGAGCCGATCCTGGCAGCAGCATCAGGTCACGTTTATGATCAACATACATTGTCATCGGTTCTGGATCAGCATGCAAAATTAAAGCTCAATCGGATACCGGTAACCGGGAAGTGGTTCAAATTAAACTTGCAAGAATTGTTAACATACATACAAGTCAAGTTAAATAAAAGCTTTCAAAAACTTCATATTCCAAAGAAATCTTTATGAAATTCATGATTTTTCAATATTTTCATTTCTTTTATGATGAAGCAAAGTGATTGTATTCTATCCAAATAAACAAAAATATGGCGTTGTATTTTGTTCACAGCTGAAAACTCTTCCAAATAGATAAGTAAGGCTAGGAACAATATTGTAGAGCAATGGATGAGTTATATTCATAACGTTCAATATTACATAAATTAACTTCAGAAAAAGATGTTCTTAGTTACAGCATTGATCTCCCATTTTCACTTCTGACCATTTCATTGATTACTTCGTCACTGTTGATTGGAGCTGGATAATGAATTGATAGTTGAGCAAGCCTATTCAATCGCTTATTACTCATAGAATTCCTCAGATAGCTTTTAATTCTCTTAAGAGATGAGATGGATCTCTCTACCTCTGCTGCAGCATCTGAAAAGTTGTTTGTAATTATTCCTATTTGATTTCTTTTAGTTTTGACCAGAAATCAGTTGGGAATCATTTCAATTCTTTGAAGTTTTATTTTCGATAAAAACTTTTTTACTATTTGTATTCATAAATCGTTTTGATTTGAATATTTTTCAATTGTGTTTCTAAAAAAAATGTTGAAACAGTTCAGTTCATTGTTTAAATAAATAAAACTACCAGAATATACTTGTATTTTATGATTATAAATAGTTACCTGAAGTAAATAGTTTATGGCAGCGTGGAAGTCTTTGTCACAGGCATCTGAAACTGACATGATTATCTTGGGAATTTCAGATTATTTTCCATTTTTCCGTTTTGTACTCCACGGCATATATTCTGCCTCGACCTCACAATCAAACCACTAACAACCGTAGAACAGTTTCAGTGTTCTTGGATATTTATTTGTTTTGCATTTTTTGGGAGCTTCCAAAATATCTTTGTTTTTCCCAAACCGTTCAATCAAACTTGAAATGGCATGGATATTGACCGACGAAAATATTCCTCAGGAGTGGAGTAGGGGAGGTTGTCTTTTTTGGTTTACTTCCCCATTTGCCAGGGTACACAAATCCTTCAGTACTTCAACTGTGTCATCAACAAATTTAAGGGCAGACGTTATGTCACTTTCAGGTTTTTGGAGGTACTTCGAAAAAAAGAAAGGTAATGCTAAATTCACACACCAGCATTGCAACAATGAAACTTCCTTTTTCAACAGAGCTAAGAGATTTAGCTGAAGACGATATCACTCTACTAGAAGTAGATAACTCTTGCAGAGTTGCAACGATGGCTGGAAAAAGTTCAACAAATGTATCAACACAATCTTGTCTTTCGATGAATATTGTGTCACACAGGCGAAGTAGGCGTGTTTTTTAGGTTCCTGGTACAAGATTCTCGATATGTCTTTGTAGCATATCACCACTTTGCGTATTATTTCTCTTCGTATTAGCCACTTTTTTCGGCGGTCAGTGGCCCACTGTCCCAATGAGAAAGAGAAGTTGAAAAGTAGAGAAGGCATTGGTAAACATGAAGTACTAGTGCAAGCCTACGCGGATGACCAACTTGTCATCGTTGAGGGTAATTCCGTCAAAAGCATTGGAAATAGATAGGGGCTGGTATGGAATGAATGCAGAGCATGGGAGGAGGAAATGTGGTTGAGATATAACGACAGGAAAACGGAATGCATGTACGGAATGAATGAAAGACCCCTGGTCATATGTATGAATGGAACAAGGATTGAACAGAGAATGAATGTGAGATATCTCGGCATTTTGGTGGAAACGGGGTTGCTCTTCATGGAACACCACAAGGAAGTGAGAAGAAAACTTAGTGAATTAGCAGGAAAATTGAGGAGGTGGACCGGGCGAAACGTAGGGCTGAAGATAGAATGTGTCAGGCTGATCTATGAAAGGGTGGCAAAACCTGCGGCATTGTATGCAGTATAGGTGAGGGGGAATAGAATGCATGATAGTAGAGTGAGGAGACAATTGAGTGCGGCACAGAGGCGATTCCTGATTGCCTTATGTGGGGCTCACAGGACTACGCCAACGGCCGCGCTCAATGCGATCTCAGGGATGGCCCCAATTCACATAGAGGCGAGGGTCAGACACCAAGAATGGGG
>WOGR01003376.1:0-15972 GCA_015342045.1 Leptinotarsa lineolata
ATATGAATCGAAAAATTTCAAAGTGTTATGAGAAAGTCCATTATAATGTAATATAGATCAAAGTAGTTGATGATTCAAGGTATCAAAAGCTTTACTGAAGTCGATCAATATTAGGACAGTAATTTCGTCTTTATTCAAAGCTGCGACGATATCATCTAATATATTCAATAAAGCTGTAGCACAGCTATAGTTTGATTTGAAACCAGATTGCATAACTGGAAGTACCTTATTGTTGTGAAGGTGGTTTCTCAATTGTTGAGCAATAGCCTTTTCCAAAATTTTTGAAAGTAGTGAAAGCATATTTATAGGATGCAAGTCTTTGAATTCCTTAGGTCCTTCAATTTTGGATATTGGTACCACGATATAGTGCTTCCACATATTCGGGAAAATTTTCTTTTCTAGGCAAAAGTTTATAATATGTAAAATGACGGGTACTATAGATGGACAGCAAAGGTTTGAATGAAAATTATCGAGATCATCTATTCCTTTTGATCTTCTTTTGATTTGTGACATTAAGGTTAACAATTTATTTTCGGTAATCAATGTTAATTCAAGAAGTGATGTTATGGAAACATTTATATTATTAGTGTGAAATTATTTGTGTTTGAAAGTTACTTCTTTGCATGAATGCCAAAAATTTCAATAAACTATTTCCCACGTTGGGCGCCGAAGTAGTCTATACAATGAAACTCATGGAAAAATCAAGGTATTGAAAACAAAAAACTAGGTAAATTCATTATGGTGAGAAGAAAATAACGAAATGTTTTATCTAGAAAAATCTATCTGGAGATACCCACAATTTAATATCAAATTCTCGATTGCTTATAAATGATCAGCATTGTCCTTATAAAATTGAAAAAAGGCTTTCATATTGAATAAACAAGTTTCACAAATAATTTCGCATATTTTTTACTATGCCTCAGAGCGTCACGAGAGCATAATCATTTTCCTGGCTCCAAACCTAATAATGAATATTACAATAATCTTATAATTATTGAACATTTTGCTTTGGAGTTTTATTCGATTTCCATTTATCTGATTTTAATACATCTTCCGTGAAAAAAATTTGCCCGTTATGAGTACATGAACATGAATCTTTGTCACGTTTTAAACTAATAATTGCCAATTAGAATATAAAATCTAATTAATCATTTTTCACCACACAGCAAGCGTGTGCTTTGTTTGACTAAGGCAAAAAACGAGTCGACACATATGTTATTTCATTCCTCCAATGAATCACTTGAACCATAAGTGTACATGTGTTTTGTGGTATGAATTAGTTCTGTATGCAAAACTTTTCTTTGTAATTAAAGATGGGTATCATTCAACTGAGGATCACGTACTTATCGCGAATAATGACTAATTGAGACCAAACATTCAGATGCAGATGATTAGTCTAAAGATGTTGAATAATAAAAATTATGAAATGATATCAGAGGTAGGTACTGGCGTTCAGTAATAGCCAACAAAACAAAATTAAATGATTTTTGAATCACCATGTTCAAAATAGGCTATTTCATCTATGATTATGAGAACAAACGGAACTTGTAACATATACAGGGTGTTTCCTGACTATGGTACGGAACTTCAAAGGGTAATTTATTAGGTCGTTTTGAAAGGAAAAGTTTCTATGAACATATGTCCGGAGTTGCTTCGTTTCTGAGATACAGGGCGTTGAAGTTCAGAAAAAAATATTTGGAAAATTTCATAAATATCCTTACATCGATTTGGTTGAAATTTGCTACAGTTATTTGACGTAATAAGGCACTTATTCAGCATAAACTAGAATAAAATCATCAGTCCAGTGGTGTCTCAGTAGGGATCACAGCCAACAACACTGAGAAAAGTAACATCTCTATCTCACTTGTGAGAGAATCGACGACTGGTTAGTCGGTTGGTATGTAGTTACACAGCGCAGCTAAATTCCCGTTAGTTAGGGTACTCTTTCTGAGGGGAAACTGAAAAACCTCAAATAATGGTCGCAATTTCTCCATTACCACCTTCACGTCGTCCTAGAGAAACACGATAAGCGTTTCCAACACCTTTCTAATCTCACTAATTCTAACTAATTCTGATTTCTTTTATTGTTTTCTACTATTATTTTTTCTATCTTCACAGCCCAAAATATACCAACTTTTCCAAGTCGAAAAAACAACGAAAAGTTGGGAATTTTGTAAAATTGTCACTTCAAAATTTCTGAACTGTTCAGGACTGTTCTCTTACTTGGGAGAAATCAAACTTTTTTGAAGTTTTCAAACAACTCAGAATTTTAAAGTATAGGAAATCCAAGTTATGCATGTTGGTAAATCCCAACCTTCTTTCCCTTTTCTTATTACCTCCCCCTTTCTTTTCTCTCATTTTCATTTTTAAAATTTTCATTAATTTTTTCACTACTATTTTTTTGTATCTTCACGGCCCAAAATTTCCCAACTTTTTCTCAAGTCGAAAAAGCAGGGTGGAGCTTCCCCCATCACCCCATGGCAACGGCCCTGACTTCAGGTTGATGATACACACTGCCTTGGACTGACGAGTGGCCAAACAGCCCGAAACCGGTCTGCAAGTGTGTTCCAATAATTGAAAATCGATTCCGTTTAGTTGTATCGCCAACAGCATATGCAGGAATAACTTCAGTGAAATATCCTGCACTGACACCTGTCGGATATAACCCAACGCCCTTCGTGGTATTAGCCAGGGGCGTAGTTGTTTTCTGATGGGTGTGAGTCCATTAACCTACAGTGTAGGTAAGTTGAGACTGGCCTGAACAAATTATTCTTTTAGGAAATTTGATAGATGTCTAGATCATGCAAAGAAGTAACTCTCAGACACAAAATGGAAGAAAAAGCCCTTCAGAAACAGCTACTTTCATATAAAAAATGAATTAAACGAAAGAAAAAATTCTTTCGAGACAAATACTTTCATGTGAACACTTGAATTATACAAAAAAACACTTTTTTCTACTCAGTTTGTATTCCAAACTTTCGTTATAGAATGAAATCAGATATCATTTACAGGATTTCTACACAATATACTAAATGAAAGGTAAAAATTTCAGTTACATGGAACTCAGCCATCCTCACTGGTAGACATCGATGTTTCGCCGTGAGACACTTGCCTTAGGGCTCTTCAGTACCAATCTGGATAACATTACAAGAAAACGCACACAATTCATTTATAAATTATGTTTTTTTTTGTCACGAATAAGTTTGATCTACTTATGTCATCGATAACATCGTAATGACATTCATTCACTTGTTTGATTAAATTCCAGCCAAGGGGAATATTGTTTAAATTGCAAGGGTTATATTTTTAGGAATGAATAATTTTTTGGGAAAGAAAGATTTTGGCTTTCAACTACTCCATCTTGATACTAAAAATGTGGGAATGTTCCAAAGAAAGGAGGAAAGCAATGTATTTGAACAAATTTTCTCTATACAGAAAATGTGTGGATCATGCAAAGAAGTAACTTTCAGACACAAAATGAAAGAAAAAGCCCTTCTGAAACAGCTACTTTTATATAAACATTGAATTACATTTTCCTGTTTTCAGAACACAAATTTATTCTGAAAATTGAAAACAATTTGAAATGAGTTTCTCTTTTCAATTTATACTAATATCATTATTACTTTTTTCACCCATTACACTTCCACATTTCGAACACACGTAATAGAAAACTTTTGATAATACCTAGGCAAGTACATCTGAAAGAACTTCACCTACACTTCAGTAAAACTAGTTCAAATCATATTCTTCGTAGTATTATAGAAAAGATCTGAAACTCACACAAAAAGGATCTAACTGATATTGTTAACTGATGATGATACTACATGTCTATACTCTATGTTATCGTTACTATTTATTTATCCTCTTGTTAAAGATTGCTTATGTTTTTGGTTGAGTTGAAAATCAGCTTATTCGTCCTACAAGAATGGCAATTTAACTGTATCTAGTTGAATATGCTATGTAAGCTACACATTGTATGTTGAATAAAGACGATTTATTATTATTATTATTATTTGCGTGACAAAAATTACACGTGCTACCTTTAAATTGACTTTAGTCACTTCTGATACATGTCTAAGGAATTGGGTTTATAAGAGAAGTAAGTAGTTTATTTATCCCTTAGATACATAAGAAATGCACTTACTTCCAATCACACGACGGAAAATCAATACTGTACACGTAACACCACTGTGTAAATATTTGAAAAAAAAAGAGTAATGGAGTTGGTTTCGCCCATCTATGAGGTTTATCTAGTTATTTATACATATATGATGACTCGTATTGCGAAAGAGTTGATCGACTAGTTTACTGTCATGAGAAGGCATTATCAATAAATCATTTGCCAGCTGGCATACCTTCCTATCCCGCTGGGAGGCAAATGAGCCAAATCGAATTGTCTGGGGAACAGAAGTTGAAGTCTGCCACATCATTATACACTTTATTTCATTCTGAAATAGGACCAACTCAAAACTGTCACAGACTATCACAGACAGTCCTTGTGCAGCTGGTTATTTAATAGGATATTTCAGAATATATTATTTAACATTGATGATATTTAAATAACATAATTCAGCGATCAAAAACTATGTGGAAATTTACAACACAATTTGCATTGTGACAAATCTGAGGAGAAATAAGTCCCCCCCCCACAAAGTTCAGATAAGGAGGCAAAATCGTGAATTATAACGAGCAAAATTGAAATCATAGTTGCAGTTTGCAATCGACATTCTGACTTGATTTGTGCAAGAGTTTTCAAAATTATAATAATAATGATAATGATATTTACCTACCTCAAATTTACATTTAAAGAATACAATAGGAAGAAGACATTCAGTGGTAAATGAATACATACTACCCAACAAGGCAAGCCTTGGTAGTAGGAGTAAAACTAAGCTATGAGTAAATATTATGAAGTGGTATGAGTTTATGAAATATTTCAATATAAGAATAGACAAAAGTAAAAATAAAAGCGATGCGTATAATTAGCCTAATCTGGTCAAAGTATACAAAATACCAAAAGGCGGACCTTGACTACCGTGAAAATTGTCTACGTAGATCCAGAATGTCGATATCATCTCAGGTAAACTGAAGAAAATATAGAAGTAAGATATGAAGTATAAAATGCATGAAATATAAAAAATTGTGTTACAAATATAAAAATCAACAATATTGTTGCAGATATAAAAATATAAAAAATAGTGTTACAAATATAAAATTAATAGATGAATGTGGCGTTCACCAAAACGGGGCGTGGTCAAGCTTGACGTCACATCAGTTGACTCGGCGACAAGGGAGTGCTGGCAGATAAGCGAAATACGTGATTAAAAAAACGTTACAAGTATTGCATCGTTCCTAAATGCAAAAATTCTTCGGTAACTGCACCGGACAAAATTTTTATTACACTGCCAAGTAACTTAAAATCACGAAAGTTATGGCAGCGCGGAGGGCCGATTTTGTGTCTGCCAAGTGGACTCATTATTGTTGCGAAGATCATTTAAATGTAATGTGTATACTGGTATTCAGGTACTGCTTTCTTCCATGCATAGGCATAACAACAGCCATTAGTTGTTTACATCGATACTCTAGGAGAATACATGAATATTGAAATATTTAAAGTAAAACAAGGTACCGTATTATTCCTTACATACCTTCCCACTTTTACACCTCTCATTTCAGCGCTTATATAGTTCCTACTGTTAATAAAATATTTCATCACCATGAAAATATCGACGTCAGGTAAATTACCTCAATCAGCTCTACTAAAGCTGTCTTCTAATGAACACATAATGGTCCTAAACTTTTAAATTGTTTTAAAAACAAAATAATTCAAAAATACGTAACACGTGGTGTTTTCAAACCAGCAAATGAAACAAAATCTGACGACGGCAGCGATTAATAATTTCCAACTACAGGTCCGGTTGCCACCGCTCGAAGCTCTTTGCCTGGTGTGACGTCAAGATATCCGCGGGCGATCTCACATTTTCAATTGCTCTTGCTCAACTGTTAATTGACATATAAACCAGAAAATTTTGTGGGATACTTAGGAGATGATTTACTTTTATAATGTATAATTTTCAATAAAAAAGAAATTAGTCTGAATGAGCCCATTCACTTTCTTCATTATGAACAGAAGAACAGATGGCTGTGTAATGGTATTCTGTTTTCCTTGTGATATATTTGACCAAAACATAATCTCCACTGTTATAATGATTTTGCTGATGTGAATAGTCGCTAATTCCTGGTGCTGGTGGACTATGCAATTTAGAGCGGTTTCTCGCGTAAGTAGATAGGGGTATAGCATCATCTTCAGAGTCTGTGAATATGGTAGAAGTTTGTAGTCATGTACATTCACCCGACAATTCAGTCAGATAATGAATAGATCCTAGATTTAAATGATCACATACATCAGGGTCGCGGAAACAACTTAAACAACTTAGGTGCTATGATTTTTCAAACTGAAATAAATAAATGAAATGCTTACACACTGTAACTGTTGACATAAAGGTGATCTAAAACAAAAAACAACAGAACCCTGGAAATACGTGTCCTTTGGCGAGATATCCGACAAAGGACAGACGCCAACGGACTGACGGAAAAGACATGAAATTGAGGTTATAATTACAGTTGTTTCTTTTGGTTTTCTCGAATATCAACAAGTTACATTTTAACAAATGAAAGTAAACTGTATACAAATCAGTACTGAAGTTTTGACTCGACCGGCACACGAGTACGTGATAACCGTCGCGCTAGCATTGACACTATAATGGCGGCCGGCAAATGGCGCGGTTCGAAGCTAACATTACTAACAACATTATAATTTTAACAGCAATTTGCCCACATGAATTTCACATTATTTTAGAAAAAATAAATAAAAAAAAATAAACAAACAAACCTCAGTGCCATTGTCCAAGGAAACAACCAGAGGTAGGCTCAGATCTAAAGATAAATTATAACTTTTAATTTTTCCTATTGCGTCCTCTCCATAAACAATGACTCTTGTATTCTACTCTTACCTTCATACGTTTTAAACAAGCTTTAAATGTAGGTGTGTATTCATGAGTAGGTAATTATTATGCTATACCAAAGTTAGTGAATTCGGAAAATGGATCCATATATACGCGATTTTGATCACAATAATATAGAAACTTTCACGCTGTCTAATGCAAAAGAGTGTAAAGACTTGTTTATGATAAATGAAAGTAATAAAAATTTCAAATTGTTGCATATAAATATACGTTCAATAAATGCAAATCTTGAGTTCAAAATTTTTCTCAATGATTTGGATAATAATGTAGATTATATAGTTCCAACAGAAACTTGGCATATTGCTGATACAAACTTATTCAACATCGACTGATCCTAAATATTTTATAAAATGTCAGCAAAATTACTTGGAAAAAATGAGAGCAATATCTTCACAGGAGGCATAAATCTTGATTCATAGAAAGAAAACGATACCATTTCTGAATACGTTAATACGCTAAATGAGTTTGGCTACAACTCAACAATCAATAATATCACCAGGGTTCAGGGCAACATCTTGCCAATAGTTATAGAAACGAATATTACTGATCATTTTTAGACAGTATTACAAATAGTTTTAGTCATGCCCAAACAAAACAAAAAATGTCAACTTGTATTAAATACATTGTTCAAAGTAGGCTAAAATCTCTTCTTGAGAGAACATCCTGGGCTTCTATTTACTCTGCAGAAAATCGTGATTCTACAATGAACTCATTCGTAAATACCCTATCGAAGTTGATTGGTGAAGTTACAGTATCAAAAAGTAGTAGAAGAAAATATAATATACAAAAATGGCACCTTGGGTTACAAATGCTTTGTTGAAATTGATAGATATGAAAAATAAAATGTTTAAAAATACTCTTGAATATTCCGAAAACACAGAACTGAAAAATTTTTATGAACAATACAAAAATAAATTAAACTCTTTGATACAAAAAACAAAGTTTGATTACTATAACATCATAATGAAAAATGGTACCAACGCAAAAAAGTTATGGGAGGTGGTAAACGACTAGGGAAAAGGCAAAAAATCTAAAATTCGAATACGATCTCTCGAAACTGACTCAGGTCTGCTGATAACCCACAAAACTAGCATCGGAAAATGAGAAAACTGGAAAATGAACGCAACATCGGCTCAAGTAAGTAACTGTTATAATTAATTATCTCTGTTCTAGGCCAAATCGAGTCATTGCAAATGGAAATTAACGGCAAGCTCACATGTGAAATAGACATTGTTGGAGCTCTATTATGAATATTAGGAAATACCAATGATTTGAAAAACACACTTGTGAAATAGACAATGTTGAGTGAAGTAGTAAAATAGCACAAAACAGCAAGCTCACATGTGAAATAGACATTGTTGGAAACAACAACAAAGTAAAAACCCATTTGTTAAATAGATAATAAGGGGTGGTTAATCTTGGTCTAGTTAACTTTGCCTTGTCAATTAAACAAGGCGAATCTTGTTGGTATCAATTCGTTTGTGTGTTAAATAATGATAAAATACGCCATGAAAAACAAACAGATTTTTTTTCTTTTCTCTCATTTAAAGGCTCCGATAGTGAATCGAGCATTGAAAGTCATAGCCGCAACGATAACCGACATGAGTCAGATCATGATGTCTTTGAGAGAGAAGAAATGCGTGAAATACTGGGTGAAACGGATGACAAAATATACGGACCCAAAATTTCCAACTAACTAGCCTCATGATGGAAAGTTTACACTGCGCAAGGATTAAAAGAAGAAAAAAAGGTCAGTCTGGTCGAGAGTTGTCAGGTACCACAAAATTGCCAAGCTCCTAGCTTGAATCCAGAAGTAACAGCTCTCCTAGCGCCATCAGATGTGAAGAAGGACAAATTTTTGTCAGACATTCAATCTTTCCTGGGCAAAGGTATTAGTGCTCTGGGATCGGCACTGTCATTGTGTCTAGAATCCAATGAAGGAGGGGGCGTGGACAATAAGGTATCAAAATTAGTTGATACGGGAAAAAATCTGTGTGATGTTCATTATTCACTTTCTAACCATCGTAATTTTCTACTATATCCCCACTTCAATACAAAAATCCAGAAAGTCGCTGTCAACCAAACCCCAGATAAGTTTTTATTTGGGGAAGATTTTTTAGAAAAATGCAGAGCCGAAAAAAATTTGGAGAGTGCGATGAAACAAATCAAAGCTACCCCTTCGACCACTTCTACAAAAAACTACCAGCGCCAAAGTATTAGAAGCAAGAGGAAGACACAATCAAAGCAGGTAGGGGGGAGAGTCAATCAGAAACAGCCCCAGAGATCCAGTTGGAGGCAGTCCCAAAAACTTTTATCCAACACCAAGGACAAATATTATCGCAGACACTAGAGGTAAATGAGATATATGCTGGCAGAATAAAGAATTTCTACAAAGAGTGGGAAAAATTACGGATAATCAGCTCATTCTTTGCTGGGTCAAAGGTTATAAAATCCCTTTTGACAGAACACCATACCAACCTAGGTGTGAAAAATCCGTTAAGATAAATCATGAAACAGAATAACTCATCAAAATAGGTGGTGTAAAGAAAGTGGAAATGTGCAAAGGCCAATTTTTATCACATTTTTTCCTTAAAAAAACCTAATGGAGAGTATAGGTCCATTCTCAACCTGAAACAACTGAACAAATTCCTGTCAGCACCACATTTCAAATTAGAAGATACTAGAATAGCCAAACATCTCATTTCAAAGAACACTTTCCTTGCAAGTATAGACCTAAAAGACGCTTATTTCGCAATGCCCATATATGAAAATCATAAAAAATATCTAATATTCAAATTCAAAAATGATTTTTACGAAATTCAAATGTTATGTTTCGGGCTTCGTACAGCCCCATTTGTATTTTCTAAATTCTTGAAACAAATTTTGCTACATCTCAGAAGCAGAAAACTGTTATCAGTTGCTTATCTCGATGATATTCTTCTTATAGCAAATACGGCAGACGAATGTAAAGCAAACATAAAAGTATATTGTCCCCCACTCATGAAATAATATTTTTAGGTTTTATTTTCAACACAATTTCTATGAAAATGTTTGTAGCCACATAAAAGAAAGAAAAACAAAATATTTTTACGAGATCTTCGTCAGCGGAAAATAATGAAAATTAGACCATTTTAAAAATTCTTACGATTCCTGATATCAATCTGTCTAGCCACTCAATACGGGTGGATACATACAAAGCAGTTTGAGAGATAAAAATTTATCGCTCTCAAACACAATCATGGAAATTATGATGGATATATAGAAATATCAATAAGTATGTCAAACGATCTCAATTGTAGATGAATAACATTGATAATCAGGAAAACTTTATTGCATCAGAAAAATACCTAACCGAAATTTTCACAGATGCATCTCTAACAGGGTGGGGAGCTTTTGTAACAATCAAAAAGCAAAAAGATGCTGGAAACCTAACGAACTGAAACACCATATCAATTACCTAGAGCTATTAGCCGCTTCACAAAAGAACAATTCAATTGCCATATATTACTACTACGTATAGACAACACTACAGCCGTATACTATATTAATAGATGAGGGGTGTAAAATATAAACATCTGAATGAAGTAACTAAAGAGATATGGCAATGGTGTTAGCAAAAACAACAAATGATTTATGCGTCTTATATTAACTCCGAAGAAAATCATGAGGCGGATAGAGAATCAAAGTTACAAAACTTTGAAACAGACTATTGTCTCAACCTGGAGACATTTCAAAAGCTTACACGAAAATTTGGGAGTCTTGAAATCGATTTATTCGCTACTTATTTGAATACAAAATGCAACCAATTCATTTCTTGGCATCCCGATCCGTACAGTATAGGAGTTGATTGATGCTTTTACATTCTCATGGAGAGATTTGAAAGCATATATAATTTCACCTTCTCACTCAAAAGTTCTCCGGAAAATAGAGAACGATCATGCAGAAATCATTGTAGTTTTTACATTTTCATATTTGAGCAAAGATCCTCATTTTTATGTCGCCTTTCAGAAAACCCCACCGGCTTTGAAGGCAGCTCATCCTGGAAGCAGCCATTTTATCAGGGAAGCCTTCAGCAGGAAGCAGATTCCTACATCAGTCATAGACACCATGACAGCGTCATGGAGTCATAATATAACTCGACTTACATCAAGTGGTGGAAATTCTGCAAGGGTGAGAAAGATTTCATATTCCACCCAGAAACTAAGAATATCTTAGAATTTCTGAATGGCGAACTAGAAAATGGAGCAAATTATTCTTCTATAAATACCAGCAGATCGGCTCTAATTCTAATTTCAGAAGTTCGAAAATGTAGTACAGTGGACAGATTTCTGAAAGGAGTATTTAGAATAAAACTGACATTTTCTAGATACAAGGAAATATGGGACCCAGAACCAGTTCTGGAGTACATAAGTAGTTTATTTCCACTAGAGTCCTTGGATCTAAAAAAAATTAACGTTAAGGTTAATACTTCTTTTGGCCTTAGCCTCTGCGCAAAGAGGCCAGGCATTAATAAGCACTATTCGTTAATCGAATATTTTCATTCTAAAAGATAGAATCGAAATTCGTATAACAGACATCCTTAAAACTTCCAAGTCTAAAACTCCACAACCAAGATTAAAATTTCCACTTTTCAGGGAAAAACCGGAACTATGTCTGGCCTCCACCATCTTATACTATATATCGAGAAAACAAAAAATCTTCGAAAAGAAACTAATGAACATTTTCTTTTGACAATTAAAAAACCTCACCACTCCGCCACGTCAAAAACTCTGAGCAAATGGATAAAAGATGTTTTGCGACAAAGTGGCGTAGATACTGCCATTTTTAAAGGACACAGCACGAGACACGCTGCTTCATTAGCGGCGAATAGATCGGGGATGAACATAGAATACTTTCATTCGGCTGCAGGTTGGTCTAGAAGGTCAGATACCTTCAATAAATTTTACAACAGACCTTTGGTTTCAAACGACTGTTTTGCAAATTATCTGAAAAAAATTCAAATATATCCGCTAGTGTTGAAATATTGTATTATATCATATTGTAATTTTCCTTTTTTTTTGCTGTAAATGTTTACATTTTGTGGAATTCGGATATATATTATTACTCTTAATGTTGCATTACATTTAATTTTTTCTCTATTCGGCGAATAAAAATTTTTATAAAATGATGTCATGTGGACATTCACTACCTGAAACCTAAAGATCGCCTAAGAATCTTTAAACATCTACAAGGTGGTAAATCTATTAGGATGTGTCCAATTCGAAGTATAATTAAGGATTAAACAACTTACCTAAGGAAGTTTATTCCAAATTATACGAGATTGGTCACATCCGAGTAGATTTACATCTCACCCTTTATCCTGAAACAAAAAGAGTGGATTTCAGTTCAGGTTTAGATACCCGCCCTAAAAGCGATCTGCAACTTACGAAGTATAATGACTCAAACCAGGGCCAAGAATCACGACAAAAAGTTCTTATCTTTCAACTTGCGTGTCATAGCTATAGAAAGTATTAATACAAGGTGGTAAATCTATTCGGATGTGACCAATCTCGTATAATTTGGATTGAACTTCCCTAGGTAAGTCGTTTAATCCTTAATTATATTCTGAATAGATATCTCACTGCAAACTCGTTTGCTTTATTTCCTACGAACGAAAACGAACAGTATGATATTGAAAGGTTTGAAGGATAAGAAATCAGTTGAAATTGACGGAATTAGAACTGAACTATCAAAATTATTGGAGATTTTATTAGGAAACCATTATCTCACATACTCAATGAATGCATAGAAAATGGTATACAATGGCCGTCAGCCTTCAAAAAATCCATTACAATACCACTTCATAAAAAAGAAGATAAAACAAAAGTAGATAATTATAGACCCATATCATTATTAACGCACTTATCAAAAATTTTCAAGAAATTGATAAAGAAAAGGTTGACTACGTATCATGAAAAATATAAATTTTATCTTACAAGCAGTTTGGTTTTAAAGAAAACACGTCAACAGAAGATGCAATCCTGGCCCTAACCACGAAACTGAATAGTGCTTTGAATGAGAACAAGTCTTGTCTGTATATTTTTATAGACCTATCAAAAGCCTTCAACACTGTGAGTCACGTGATGTCCTCAGCCAGGAAGAAACTATTGAATATGGTGTGCCTCAGGGTAGTGGTCTGGGACCTCTTTTGTTCAATATGTGAATAGATGTTTGTTCTCGTTAAAAAGCAGTGGCGAAATATATTTGCCGATGACACAGCAATAGTGTACGATGCTGAAAACTGGGACATACTAAGAGATAAAGCTCAGGCTGATTTTTCACTAGTAAAGACTTGGCTCAAACATAAATTACTAACGGTTAACTTGGAAGAAATCAATTACCTACCTATCAGTTGCATTAATGTAAGCAGACCGCATTTTGATAATCTTGAAATCGTTACTTCATATTACCTGTAAAAGAAATCGAATACTTAGGTGTAACCATTGATGATAATTTGAAATGGAAAAATCTCATTCTGTATGTCCTCAAAAAACTACAGAGCATCCTTTATAAATTCAGATACCTTAAGAAAATTTTGTCATTCAAGCATATGAAAACAATACTTTGCTTCAGTAGAAAGTCACTTACGTTACGGTATAGTAGGTTGGGGTGGTGACCTACGAACACACATCAAACCACTAGAGATTATCCAATATTTATATGTACAGTATACTCCATACGCATACTCCAAAACAGATCTTATATGGGCTAGGTAAACAATTCTGATGGCATCCATTGCTAGATCCTCACAATATCGAAAGACAAAACCAACAAGTTTAAGAGCTTTATTGATGGAGGTTTTGATGTGGGTGGTGAATGAGAGCATAATTATTGGTCTATAATTTTGAAAGTTTTCTTTTGCGTCAGTAATTTCAGGAAATTCCTCTGTTCTCAACGACAAGTTAAATAAAAGTTGAATTGGTAAGCTCAAAGTAAATATACTTTTTTTCAAGAAGTATGATGGAATACCGTCAGGACCATGACTCAGCTTGTCTTTAAGTTTATTGATTCCTTCGAAAACTTGACCAATAGAGAAGGTAATTGGAAAAATGTTCACTTCATCACCAATGGGTGGCAAATGGTTCACAAGATCTAATTGTGTGTAATTATAAGTGTTGGCAAATTGATCGGCAAAAAGATTGACAATAGATTTAACCGGTTCTGTCTTCCAAGAACATAAGAGTTGGGAAGAGTGGTATCATTCTTTTTTGCCCTGAAGAAATTTCAGAAGTAGCTGGGGTCATCATGAATGGCATTCTCTACTACATGAATCAAGTATAAAGTGTAGTAATGCTCAGTCAGTCAAGTCAGAAAAATTTGCATAATCAATAGGGTTTCTAGACAGTTTGTATTTAGCGTGAGCTTTTTTCTTATTTATAAGTTCTGATGAATACCATTATAAGAAGCGTGACTGTCTCACCTCCTTGATTGAAACAAAACAACTGAATGCATTTCGGATGATTTGATAAAATAAGATAATTGCTTGGTAGAGATCATGCAATCCGATTAATGTTATCCAATCAATAGCAGTAAAATAATTATTCGAACTAGGATAGTCAGCGTTTTTGAAGTCTAAATGAGATTCGTCATAGGTGAGAGGCTGTGTAGAGTTAGGTAGTTCAGTAGTACATGTGGTTGCGATAGAATTTGACTTAGGTTAAGAAATACAGATGAATCTGAAATGATTCTAGCAGGGTTGCCATCTGGGCAACGAAGTAGTGTTAAAAAATTATCAGAATCGCTAACAAAGTTCCATTTGGCCAGTAGCGAGTTGTAATAATCAAAAATAAAGGGTGGTGAGTCTGGAAACGAATTAATGATGTACTCAACTACCTCAGTATGATCGGTATAATGTTCTGTGCTTGAGGCAGGAACATTATACCGATCAGGGGATTACTCATAACGAAGAGTTGTTCCACACTATGAAAAGGTACTACATGTTTGGAAATGAGGGAAGATATTACAGCAATTAATACTCTCCCGCCCAAACTCTTAAGAGCTAGATTCAGCATTTATATCAAAGCAGAAAATAACATAATTATTCCAACCAAGTTCTACATTTGAAAAGTTGGAATTTAAACAAATTTCAACGAGAATGATTATACCGTAATCACAACTATGAACATATTGCGTTAATTCTAAAATTTTTGTACGCACTTCCCCGACATTATGATAATAAATAGTGAATTTGTTCGAGACATTTGAAAGTTTTTTTAGTCAGTATTTATAACGCGAGGTACGCCACCAAAATACTTTATGGACAAGTCTGTTTCACCTTTAGCTGAGCTGTGTGTGACTTGTTGTTCTTTATGTGTATCGAAAGAGTTACCAGTCTTATATGCTAAGTTAATATTTTGTTTATTTAGTAGTTTTTCATTTTATCTGATGTTTTTCCAGTATATGTGAGTGTCTTGAAGATACCAGTATTATATTTTATGTGAGGGTATACTTGGTTATTAGCTTGTTTGAAAAGTTTTTTATCGAAAATGTGATGAATTACATCGGGTTGAAGTTGTTATTCACTGTAATTTGTTTCATCAGATTCAACTACTTATTGAAATTATCTGTGGAGATTGGTATACAGGGTCTTTCACGACGAGCGTTCGATAGGAATATATGGAGAACGATTCAAAATAAAAACTCGAAATTTTGTGGTAGCAGATTTTACAAAATGGCCTTCTCAACTTCCGGTCTCTTTCCGTTATACCGGAAGTTGAAGGCAACTTTCTTATTTCGAATAGAACACCCTGTATTTTATTAAAATTTTTGAATTTCTCAGCACATTTTGGGCCCACTTTGTATAACAATGCCTATACCCAAATTTGTTAGTTATCGAGATATTAATTTTTTTCTGAAAAATTTGACAGTTACAGCACCTCTCCGAAAAAATCATAACTCATAGACAGTA
>WOGR01003377.1:645-15970 GCA_015342045.1 Leptinotarsa lineolata
TTATTGTTATGAATATCCATCAGAATAAACATAAATAATATTCATCCAAACCACAAAAAATATGTATAGAAAAGTTGCGTTTACGCACCTTTGGCGGTTAATGGGTTAACTGTTGCCCTCACAAAAACCGGAAGGTATAACTGTGGCACCTCAAAAATCAGAGATTGAGAGAGTTAGACTCAAACAATTTAATCATGGTGAAACATTTGAAAAATTGAACGAATGAATACCCAGAAAAACAACCCCGCATATCCTGCATTTGAAAAAACCTTCATGTACATATAATTTATGCGTTTATTTATTCAAACATTGTTTCAGATTATACGGTAATGTCGGCAATTATTTTACCGGCACTCCAAATGTCAGTGGGATGAATTTGAACAAGCCAAGTTCTTCGAGATCAATACCAAGATCGAATGATGTCATAGAATTAAATGACTGATTATTGAAACAAAATTTTAAGAATTATGGTAATTATTGTAGTAATATTTATTTTAGATTTGGATAACTATTCAATTTTATTCTTGTAAATATTTCAGGTTAGATTAGGATCTGAATAAGTTTTACTGTATTTTGTTGATGCTTTCTCTGTGATTCTGGAGTTTATATTTAGGTTAAGCATACACTTTTGTAGTTAAATAATTTATGTATTTTTTGTAAATACATTTCTACTTTAAACCTAACTGTTTTGTTATGAAATATTTTGATGGGCTGTCACTAAGTAAACCTGTATAATAGAAGTATGTGTTGAAATATTCAAATGCTAAAACATCATCAGAGTCTAATGTCCATTAGACATTGGACCCCATTGGGTGTATTATCGGAAAACCTTCAATGTCTATGTCTATTAGACATTGGACCCCATTGGGTGTATTATCGGAAAACCTTCAGAGGTCTTTGGGAAACTGGCGGTCATACATTGAGATGGTTTAGAACGTAAGTTCTAAAATACACTAAATGGAGAAGGGATTATATAATCTTAAAAATTCAAAGCTACTAAGGCGAGTTGTAAGGGTTATAACGGAATCTTTTCTCTGCAGGAGCATGGCTTCTGCATAAAATAAAGCCTGCATTCAATCAACACAATTCATAAATACAACAATTTACTGATTAATTATAGTGCTTATAGTACGTGAAGGCCAATCTTTGCACTTCCACCTTCACCAATGTGGCTCCGTTATAACATTGATCAACAATACTCCCTCATGGGACCAGTGTGTTAGGAATATCACCAAAGCAGCATCTCAAAAATTATATTTCATTTCTGTTACAAAAATTTTTTCTTTCCAACAGCTTCTGATAATCTACAAGGCGCAGTAGCATTGCAGTTATGATGTGAAAGAAGTATTTTAATTGGATTTTCCATTATCGTCCAGGAAAAACTCAAACTATTGTTGAGACAAAAAATGCGGATATTAAAGAATAAGCTTATATTTGCATTCAAAACGATAAAGGTATATGCGGAGGTTATTGCCAATGCATGAGCATTATTTTTGAATTAATATAACATAATAGCATTGATAATAATTATGAAGCAATCATGATTGCCGACAAAAAATATAAAACTTGACCACCACTTCAATCCTTATTGAATGTTGTATATTGGTGATGATAAAATCAAATAATCTCATGTTCCGCATTTAGCCCTGCTTCAACATACTACAACAAACTTTTTGGCGCGCCTTTCACTAATCAAGTTTGCGTCTTCAGATGAGTCATACTAATTCCTACCTCCACAGACTGTTTGTTATATATTTGAAAATATCTAAGTATTTATTTCTTTCCATTTAGTTTGTATTGTCGCCAGCAGCACCACCTTGCGGTAGAAGTATTGTATAAATCTCGTGAGTGAAAATTGTTTCAACAATTCGTTATAATCTGAAAGAAAAATATTCAATGAAAATTTCCATTTTATTTTAATTTATTGAATAACATTTTTTTGGTTGAATAGTTGATTATTTTTTATGCAATTTCTCTATTAGGCAAGTATAATCATCTAATATGAAAGATACTTCCATCTATATTTCCAATATGTTGTGAATGCTGTCCAGAAGATCATGATATGAACTGACGGCCTTGTCTTTTTGGTTCAAACGGTACCATCTTCTATGTACCGAACCTAAAAACTGCAATAAATAAATATGTGTAATACAATAGGTGATTTGAAAGAAATTATACGTTAATTTTTCCTTCAATAAATAATTGACAAATCAACTACACTTGTTTGTCAAAATACCAACATTCTCAACTCAAATACCTACCTAATATGTTGCATATACCAGAGTAACTTAGTTGTAAGAGTTTAGAAACAAAAATCCAAAACAGGTGTGGTATTATCTACAGAGATATAAGGATATTTTTCGTTGGAATCTATGGGAATTGCATATCCATGTAATTTGACAAATTTCTATAGGTTTGACCTGGGCACGCAAGTGATTCTACTTACACTGGGCTTTTTTGTTGCATTTCATTTTCTGGCTTGAATCTGTTTCACCAAAGAGTAAGTACTCTAATCTTCAATTTCACCATAATTGAAATCATAATAAAGCTCTTTTTTAGTTTTTGTATTTGAACATGGAGGTTATGGATTATCTCGCCAATATGGTAATGCTAGAAAAGCAATTCACCAAAATGCTTATATTAACAAAGCAGTTATTTCAGACAGGCTCAAATCAATTCGCGGTCCCATAGCTTGTTTGTTTGCTTTCCAATAAGCTGTAAACGTGATCAAGACTTGCTACCACAATTATCGTAGGTGTTACAGAACTAATCTTCAAGACAGTGACCTCTGCAAGGTCATAGAGTGAGCGTGCTTATCCCACAATGCATAGACAAAACTCTTGATAGTTCTGATATCAGCTATGTCAGATGCTGTTCGTGGTATCTTCCAGAAGGTCAATATTTCAAGATTTGAGTATAAAAGTTTTAGGCGATAAGCCAATAACGCCGACAACAAAAGGCAAAAAATCACTTTACCTGTGGTGCTGTGCAGAAAAATTCCTCACGTCAAGATCGGGACCAAACTGCAAGTCATTGGTTTCAATGTGGTTGACAATATTTCTTGGTGAATGTTTCAGGTTCGGACTTCCTTGTCTGAAAAAGTGTTAAAAAATTTAAAATCTTCGAGGAGAAAGTAAAAAACGAAATAATAAACAACCAGGACCGAAATATATTCGGATAAGCATAATAAGCAAATTATATTAAAATTAATTAACCGAAGATGGATATTTTTAACATATTTTATATGGTTTTATACATCCTAGAAGACAACAAACCTTCGGAAACAGATCCAGAAAACACTTTCAGAGATTGTATTCTAAACTACGATATATTTCAGAAACCATGCACTCACGCCTGATATGAAAGTGTTAATGACATTACGGTCCACAAATTGTATACTTCTAACACAGCGCTTAATACATCGCAGCGCGACCCGGTATAATTTTATGCCCCCTTAGCGCACTGCGTACCCTCTACACACATCAAAAGAGTCGACTATCTGTCGTCTTTACCACCGTGCAGGGTGTTTATTCTGTAGGGTGCCTTATTCCCAGTCTCATCTGTTTTAGATTTTAAGGTTTTTGGTAGATCGGGACATTTTTGACCAAACCATGGTGCCCATCACCCGTCAAGGCTAAAATTGAAGCTGATCACATAAAGAAGTTGATTTATCGAGATATTTAGTTCAAAACCTGACAAGAATGACAATTTTCTATCTTTTGTAAAAAAATGTCGATTTTAGAATGTATTTTAAAGTGTATATCACCTAGATCTACGCAAAACGTATGTATCTATTGAAAACACTTTCTCTAAACCAAAACAAAAATATTCGACGCGCGTTTCGCTAACAAGTTGTCATCATCAGGAGATGACTAGTTGTCGACTGGTTGTAGTCATCTCTTAGTTATAGTTATCTCCTGGATGTAGTCATCTTCTGAAGATGCTATTTGGATAGCGAAACGCGTGCCGAGAGAGTATTTTTGTCCTGGCGTGAGAAAAGTTGTCAAAAGATCCATTTTACGTCTGAGATTCCAATTTTGCCTGTCACGTAAAACGAATGCTTGAGGCACTGTATGGCAAAATATAAAAAAGGTTTCGAAATTTCGCCATTTTCGATCAGTATCTCAAATGATAATGAGGAATTTCGTTAGGAAACTAACATTCAATACCATTATCAATACGATTTGAGTGGATTATATATTATATTATAACTGCACATTACATTTTCTGAATCTTCTATTTTACTTATATCAATGTCTAAATATTTTTAAGAAATGGGTACGTATTTAAAAAAATGTTGAACTGTACAACTCCTTTTGCAAAAGAGTCTCTTTCCAGAAAAATAGAGTTATAATTAACTTAAGTATTTACCCAAAAGACTGGATCCATTTCAAACACGATAAATTAAGTATTCCAATTCGTTGACAGACTCTCTTTTTCCATACCCAGAATTGTCTAGAGGGGACGATTTGTGGTGTGATTAACCAAAATACAACACCCATATTCTAATCATCAGTAATGGCTCGAGATCTGAAAAATAAATATGATGAAAAACGTTCAAATTTCACATTAAACGGGTGAGTTAACCTGTAGCGGTGAAAGGTCATCATAAACCAAGGTATTGATTCAGTTCGTCCTTTTGTAGGACACTCGTCTTGGTGAAATGAAGGTTTGCTGAGTTCTGCTTGAAGCAGCTTATGGTTTCTTATAAATACCACAATACATTTCATAACAGGCTAGACGCTAGACAATCATTGTCTAAGTGGTATATTAAAATGCTAAAAGAAAAATGATGTGCAAATGATCATCATTGGGATTCGATCCTCTATACACTGTATCTCTCTCTTTTATCTGCTGAATTGAATAAGCAGCAAATATTGTTAGCCATAGTTACCCTGGATAACATATCATATATAAGTACATAAATATAAAAGTACGTGTCAAATTTATTCATTTGCACTCTTTATGAAATTGAAAATGTAGGTGAGAAGTACGTTTTGTTTTGTTTTGCAGTCTAGTTGTCACATATTTTGTATTAACATCAATATTATTGATATAACATGGTCCATATAACAAATTCTGAGTTTGCAGATATGCATTATATGAGTAAGCTTGTTAATAGTAACGCACGGTTATATGAAGAGCGCTTTGCCAAATATAAATATATCGGATGCACGAACAATTTCGAACATTCATAGAAGGTTGCACAATAAGGAAGTTTTGGGGCAGACAATAATGTAAAAGAAGTGCATCGTGCGGTTCTAAATTCAATTGAGGGAGATCCAGGATTAAGTACACGAAAAATTTGGAACAATTTATTGGGATAATTTTCTTATGTTATAGCTACCTATTTTGTTGAGGTTTGTTGGAAAAGAGTGTAACTTGTGGGTTTGTCTGCAAAAAGCTATATAAGTTATCGGCTATAACAGTATAACGAACATATTCAACTTCTCTGTAATCAGGGCTACTATCGATACTATGTAATCCAAATAATGGTTTCTAGCAGGGCTACAAAATTTTCAGCATAACTGTGCTAAGTGACACAAAGTTCTAAGGACATAAATCACAGATGAGCTGGAATAACTACTCCATAGTAGACAACTCAAATAAAAATTGTGTGTGTGTTAAAAAACGAGTTTGCCGTTATTCAACTGTCGCACCCTTAAGAACCACAACTCTCTGGAGTCTAAACTTGGACTAGCTGCTATGAATCGCACGTTGCAATGAATTCCTAATTATATTCAAAAACCCTGGCATAAATTTGAGAAAAATACTAATAGGGTCGTTCAGTCAATTCTAATTTTGTTAATTTTTTACATATGTTGGTAGAGATTGTTATCCAGAATACAATGGTAAAAAATTCAAATCAGTAAAATTTACCGTCAAGATAGGGATTTTTGAAACTGCGCGCTTGTTAACAGCTACTTTGACGTCACTAGATGTGTGCGATTGTCGGTACAACGTCTGAACTATTATAAAGCGAGGCATTTAATGTTCAAGGTTTGAAAGATGTGTCAGAAGTAAAAATTTCGCCCATCCTCTCCTCTTCGAATTCACCGCACTTTGGACAGAAATAGCATTGTAGTCAATATTTCAAATCGCATTTTAACTGAAGATGAATATTTCGTTTTTGCCAAAAGGAGGATATTTTGCTGCAGTTCCTTCCAAACATCCTTTCGAAAACATAGTGGCCAATATCGAATCATCCATTAGGGTAATGCCAGAAGAGGTACGAAATACGGAGGGAATCTGCATGTACTCGTATTCTTCAGCATGCCAAGCCGCGGAAATCAAACATCAGCGCCAAAGAACTTGCAACTCTTAAACAATTGAATGCTGATAAGGATATTATCATACTCTTTGCGAATAAGGATAACACCACGATAATTCTGAACACTTAGGACTACTAACAGAAAATACTCGATTTTCTATACCCAGCAACCTAAAAAACTCTCAAGCGGGACCCATCAGCCAAGATACTAAAGAAAACCAACCAACTCATGGAATGCTCTTCAATTCTAAGTAAAGACAAGCAACAACTATGGAAGTCTTAAGCGTTACCACCTAGACTCTATGACCTTCCTAAGATTCACAAGTCAAACCTTTCACTTAGTCTAATTGTCAACGCTATTATTTCACCTACTTATTTTCCTGCGAAATAATTAACGAACCTACTGCAGCTATACGTATGTAAAGGTAAATCTCAGATCAAGGACTCAACTCAATACATCGAGAAAATAAGATCAGAATATCATTGGATCTGCAGTCCAATGATATTCTGATTTGTTTCGATGTTGTTTTTCCCTTCATAGTGCTAGTCAAGGAGACTTTGAGAACATCACAGCTCTTCGTGTTCTCACCAATATATATTTCAAATGGAATAACTGTTTCTATGAACAAATGGACGGAGTCGTCATAAGAAATCATCTCAGACCTTTTTAATGATTGTTGTGAACGGATTTAGGGTGATCGGGATTCCATTACTAAATAAGAATATATTTTCTGATATTACATGCAGTGAAACTTATGTGACTGACAGACGTGTACCAGCCTCTCAAGACTGCATCGCCATTGTCAATCAATACAGATCCATCAACTCCCCAAAGATAACGGACGAACATGAGACCCCCGAAAAAGGACCAGCTGAATCAGATGCAGAATATTCTTTGTACTTTCTTCACTTCTCCTGAAAAGATAAGGAATTTTCCAGAGCTTAATCACATTTAAACAATCGAAGAAGAAACATTCGCATACGTGAAAGTACCATTTATGCGAGCTCTCCGGCGAGAGAAAATCTCATACACAATCAAAACCTCAAGAAAAGGAAAACGTTGAGAAATGGGAAAAACAAGAAAGGATAGAATGTATCTTCTGCGATGAACATGACAAAAAAAAAGAAAAAAATATGATCAAAGTAACTAACATTCAGATACTGATATGATGCAATATATCTTGAGTGCAATGAATTCACGATCTTCCTGGAAAAGAATGGATTCAGTGTGTTTCGTGTATGTTATGGTGTTATGCTACATGATCCAAATAATGTTTTATGAATGTAAAATGCAATAGTCATTTTTTCAGTTCCTATGAAAACAAATATTTAACTTTATTAAAAACATGATTCATTCACAAAAAAAGATATCTTGAGAAAACTTAATTTTTTTGGTTTCTTTCTTCTTTATTTTTATGTAAAGGATAAAACTTCATGTGGATTACTCAGAATTATAAAATTGTGACTGATTTACATAATTTTGACAAAAATTTCATTGCTATTTGTTTCTTGGAAGTTTCCCATCCTTTAAACAATGTTGAGGAAGTAAAAGTGATAACATGTGCTTTTCCAGGTATTTCAGTGAAATGTTTCCGAATATTCATAATTACATACAGATTACATGTTTTTATAAAGGCTGTCTCATTAATTATTCAAACACTGATTGCTTGGAATAGTAGAGAAAATAATAATAATAATAATCGATGTATTGCATATTAGTAACAAACCAGTAACAATTACATTTTTTGTTTAGATATGACCCAATGATCAATGGTCTCCCACCAGCACCATAAAGTTGAAAAATAAGGCGAATGCCAGCGAAAAAAACGAATATAATAGCAGAAAGATGAGAGGAGATGAAAAGAAGAGAGTATATTAAAGTTAAGTGTTTCAGATTCACATCCTTCTGTGTGATTTTGCTGCTGAAGGTAAAATCAGCATTGCCTTGAAAAATTGCACTGGGGCACATAGAAATTGCTTCTGTTTCCAAAACAGAAGTTTATTAATATGACTATTTGGAACCAGATTTTGATAGATTATTATATTTTTTTGGTAAATAGAACCAAAACCATTTTTCTGGAAAAATATTCAGTTTCCTTCTTTGAAATTCGGCTCTGATGTAGGATTGGGAATGTGTTAATTATGGCGACTAGGTTGCTTTCATTGCCTTGTGTCGTAAAGAGCAAATTTTCTGCTACAAAGTTTCTTTATGTCTTCAACAAGATTATATAGAGGATTTATTGTAGGTTGGCTTAACTGGTTCTCTTGAAATGGTTCATCGGCTACAAGGAAAGTCATTATTTCATAAGTCTCATTTATAAATTTTCCAACGATCATATGCAAGGAATAAGCGACTATGATTGATAATAAGTTGGAAAACTAATTTAAAATGGAAAGTTCCTACTTTGACTTGGAAATGTTGAAAAAATCATGCTACAGCTTTTCTCAAGTACGTCTCTTTAATGAAAGACAATGATGGTACAATCATCAAAAGATATAATCACATAATTGATATAGTTCATTAAAAAATGACTAAGGAAGATGTTTCTTTTTGTTGTTGAAAGAAAAATAGTTATTAATAGAAAAAAAAAGTTAAATTGTTGATTCTTTTAAAATGAATACACTTGTTAATGAAAAAACGTATCCCAGAGGTTCCCTACTATTTCTAAAAATTGTTTAGCGTACGAGTATAACCACAATTGGAAAACGAAACATAAAAAAAATTACAAAAATCGTAAAAAATATTTGTTCCTCAAGGAGGATAATAGATTGAAAAAAATGGATGAATTCATGGTATTTTATTTTTTGAAGTTTTTCCATTATTTTTGTGACTACATTTTTGCTGAGAACACAAATGAAGATGAGAAGTTTTATGGTCCACTCATAACAGATATGTGTTTTTCATCTATTCAATACAAAGTAGGTATCATAGCATTCAAAAATCAAACAGAAAAAATATTGATTACCTATTGCTTGCTATTGATTATAAGAAATTATCATCAAGCATATTAGTACTTAGTTTCATGTATTTACTGAAGAATTTCTTCAAACTGATATGATAGTCACATCATAAATTCAAAAGTTATTGTTAACTGAGCATTGATTAAACATAATAACAATAGTGGAATGAAAACTCATCAGATTCAGTAACAGCAGATTCATATGTAGCAAATACTTCAACTAAGATGATTATATTCTAAGTATAAAAAAATATTTTCATTTATATGAGCTTCTTCTTTGTTTTACCTGTTTTTCGTCATCGTCAGCGCCACATTGTGGTAATAGTCTCCTCATATCTTATAAACCCCCACTCTGTTGAGTGACTTCTATATGATTTTATTATGATCTGAAAGATAAAAAATCTAACAAAAAAAAATTATTTCATTTGAATGTTTATTCACATTTTTATGGGTTCAAAAGGTTGAACCTTTTTGATGCAATTTCTCTCCTGTTATATTCATCTAACATGGAAGATACTTCCATCCGTTCTTCTGCTATGTGCTGAATGTTGGCCAAAAGATCAGGATACGGATTGATAGCCTTGACAAAGTCTTTTTGATCCAAGCGGTAGATTTCTGATACTTCAACAGCTATCACCGAGGCAATTCTGAATGTATCTTTGATCAATAGGGCTATCTCTCCAAAATGGGCACCATCTTCTAAGTGACAAACCTGAAAAGGTGATTTGAAAGAAAATGTATTTGATAAATCGTATAAGTCAATGAATTATAATATAAAAAAATATCTAGATCCACATGGACTTTACGAAACATGTAGAATGCTTCAAATCAAGCTATTCACAAAAACTGATATAGACCAGGTTTACATGGTATTTTGAAGAATTTCTAACAACTGATGTTTCTAAAACTATCATAATGACCGTGTAAACACTATTTTATCGAATATTATCTAACCGGTTCAATAATAATAATGTAATGTAGGTACACCTAAACATTTTAGGTAATTATGTTGACGATCAACTTTCTTGTAAAAAGCATATTGACATTTATGGAAAAATATGTCCAATATGGCTCAATACAACTGAATGACCTGTTTAAATGCACAATTATTCACATATATTTTGAACTCTTTCTATGGATACAAATAAATTTGATAAAAAGCGGATCACATAGTCGAAGCATGCTCTAGCTGCACTGTAGCATATTAATTTGATGTTGTCGATTCAATTACTCTTCAAGAAACTGTATAAATTAAACAATTTGACCTTGATGAGAAAATTGTTATGGAGTAAAAACTGCACCGGTTCTAAAATAAAATGTACCGAACCAGAAGAAATTGAAGAAATAATTAGTATGTTAGATTCGAGAAAAGCTCCAGGATTTGACGAAGTTACCAATAAAATTATTCAAAAAGTTGAATCAGAATCAACGCCTCTGATAAGTAAATCGGTAAATCTTTCTTTTTCAACAAGTTTGTTAAAACCATTATTTAAAGCAGGTTGAAAAGAACAAATGACAAATTATAGACAAATTTCGGTTTTACCATAGTTATCTAAAATGATTGAGAAATCAACACATTCTAGATTATTTGAATATCTTGAAAAATCGAAATTATTATATTTTCAAATTTATTTATTGATTAGGAAGCAATATGTCTATATGAGCGATATAATTAGTTCAAAAAATTATATGTAGGGCAACACAACGATCATTAGTGGAACCTGTTTTCTTATATATTACAATTATTTTGCTATAGTAAATTTATTTCGTAAATTGCACATGTTTTCTGGTGACACTACTTATGACACCATCACATTATGGCTTCAATGTCATAAAATGTGACTGAATTTTTAGAAATCTTCGTATATGTTTATATCAAAAAGAGCTATACATATCAATTAATTTAAAAGATCCAATTGAATTCCATAATGGAAAAACTGCATACTCTCCCAGTATGGCATTTTTTGGTCTCACTCTAGATGAAAATTTACCATGGAGACAACATATTATTATTGAAATAACAAAAAGAAAAATAGCTCCATAATTTCCTTTTTATTTAAAATTCCTTGTTGAAACCATTTGAAAAACTTTGAAAGAAAATTATGAAGTGTGTGTGCGTGCGTGTATTCATGCGTGAGTGTGTGTGTGTTGTCTATGTGTGTGCATGTGATGTCCATGGGTGTGAGTGTGTGAATAAATATATTATCTGATTTATGTATTTATGTGTACGGTTGATACTCATTTTTAATTATTATACTAAACGGTTTTATTCAGCTTGCCCTGTTTGGATCAAATTTAGTAATTGAAGTTTGACCCCCTTCCTGTTGAGAGATTGATCTGATATTTCTAAAAAAATCCGTTTTAAAATCTGTTTTTCCGTTAATCAGCTGTCGCCTCCATACGAACGACAATTTTCAGAAGTTGAGAAACTTGTACGAGCTAAGGACTAACGAGGTCTTAGTTTTTAGTTGTGTATATGACCATCATTGCCTACTGACCACGACTGCCGCATCTTCCACTACATATACGAGTTTTTGGTCATTGAGTTATTTGATAAGCCTATGAATCATCCGTAAACAGTAGGAATTTAGAAATATCGAATCAATTGCCAATATCATTTACAAATATATTAAACAATTTTGGTGAATAACGAGACCACTGTGGTACTCCTGAAGATACTAATACATTAGTTGATTAGAGCCTCTGATTCTAACGTGTTTTGTTCGGCCAGTTAAAAAGTTTTAAACAAATTAACGATTTGTTTGGTGAAACTAAAATTACCACAAGCTGCATCAACAAAATATTGTCATTCACTCTGTTAGCTTGAAGAAGTCATTGTAGATAGCATCCACCTGGTCTCTTACCTCCAAATATGTTTTGTTCATAAATGAGAAGATTTGATAGGGTGAACCTGTTTCTATCTTACACTTACACAATTTTTTAAGAATTTGAAGAAGTATAGTATTGTGCAAGGCAATACTTTAGTATTTCCAGCTCAAAGTTTTCATTAAATAATCTCCCCGTGAGAAGTCAGCTGGTTATTTTATAGCGCCTTCAGAAAATATTTACCTATACAAGGTGTTTCAAATTCGATCCTCACCATTGGAATCACGGAAACTATGAGAGATACGAAGATGGTTAAATTGAGGCCAAGTTGCGCATTTACCTGACTAACAATATGCCGTTGAGAAAGCTCTCAAATTCCGAGCATATCCGGAGATATCCGGAAAAGAAATTTCGGAAAATGGTTTTCATTTTTTTCTGGCTTTATTTTTCGAAGGATTCGAAAATAAATTTTTTCAATGAAAATTGAACTTTGAACACATAACAATAATTAATTAGGATGTAAAGACAAAAGTAAATCACAGCAAATACTCAAAATGCTGGCCTTGGTCATGATAACACAACTGTGCCCTTCTTCGAATATTATTCACTATACGATTAATTTCCCCCTTCCTGAATCTTTAGAACTCTCTAACAATGCTGTGTTGAAGGTCCTCAATATTTTGATATTCCCTCTGACCATAAACTCTAGTTTTCAGTGTACCCCATAAGAATGTTTCCATAACAATTAAGTCTGGAGAACTTGCCGGCCACTTCACCGGTACATTATTTCCTATCCATTTATCACCAAACCTTTCAGTCAGGTGATTAGATAATCTTCTGGTAGTGTGCGGTGGAGTACCATCATGTTGAAACCAGATGTTGTTAGATATAGTTAGCCAAAGATATATTAACCAAATAGTCTTCTAAAATCGACATTAAAAACTGGTGATAGGTTTCTCCATTCAGAATTCCATCAAATAAATGAGGACCCAAAATTCTATCTTTGTAAATTCCTACCCACACGTTAATACTAAATCGCACTTGGGGTGGAACTGCCTGGGGGTTGTTTATGCTCCAAATGTGTTCGTTATTTCGGTTGAATATCCCACAATTCGTAAAAGTGCTTCGTATTAGCCAATTACAAAATTCTAATCGCCATACGGGATCACCTGGATGCAATTTTTGAGATATGTGTATTTTGTAACATTTTAACCCGCTTTTTTGAGATGTCTCCAAGCACTTATTGAAAAGGACAAAGTGTCTAACTTACCTCATTTATCAAATTTTCTTCAGTTTCCTGGTCCATTCAGTCTCCGTATTTTTTCATTGGCTTTTCAAATGAACCAAACTCGATAAGATTTTGATCCAATAACTTGAACATAGTTCGATGTGTTTGTCGTCTTTCGAGACACAAGTTTAAATACATTTCTGATGTCCTAACACTGTTTCTATCGTATTTGTATCATATCTTTTTTTTTCTTCATTCGTGAATACCATTTTTCGCCAAAAATTCAATGACTTGTATAATAACAAAATGTCATTGAGTGTAACAAATTGAGAGTCAAATTTAGAAACACCAAAGTCCAGGCCTATTATAATAAGAATAATTTTTTTCAATATCTCCAATTTTTCGAAAAAGAATGGTAACTTATGATACATCATTGAAAAGGTGAAGTTTGATTCTACTCAAAACAGAAAGAATTCGATGTAGCGCCCATAAGAAAAAATAAAGTTGATGATGGTGGCCGGAAGACGAAACGTAGGATAGCAAATTTGAAAACACCATTATGTAGCAAGGAAGAAGTGGCAATGTGGAAGTGCAATTCATTTTCGAATTCTTCGAAAAACAAAGCCAGAAAAAAATAAAAACCATTTTCCGAAATTTCTGTTTTTTCCGGATATCTCCGGATATACTAGGAATTTCAGAACTTTCTCAATGGCATATTGTTAATTAGGTAAATGCGCAACTTTGCCCCACTCTAACCATCTTCGTATCTCTCATAGTTTCCGAGATCCCGATGGTGAGGATCGAATTTGAAACACCCTGTATAGGGTCATTGACCAAAGGAAAAAGAGGAAATATAAAAATTTATAAACGGCGGTCTCTTTACATAATATTGTTCCAAAGAAACAAACATTACCTCTTTTCCGGATTTTGTATAAATAGCAACAGTTCCGGTCGAAATAAAGTACATGCTCGCTCCGGGGGTGTTGGCCCTAATAATAACGTCGTTTACCAGAAAAACTTCTATCCGTAAACATGAAATGATTCGAACTAACAAGTTCAAGGGCAAATTTCGGAAAAAAATTACATTCTCCACTAGTTTTTTACAAGCGTGCATGTTCATTTCCTGAAAAACATTTTTTTAAGATAACAAAAGATCCTGGAAAGAACATATTTTACCTGTCTCAGTTGTTCTGAAATAGTTGCCAAAATTTCACTCTCCCTGAAATATCTTTTTTGAAATTTGAATTCGTAATATGTTAGAATTCTTGTCCTCATAGGTGCTGGTAATTGCTTATGTCTCATATATTCCTTTAGCTGTCTTTCCATAGAATCATATTTGTGTGCCGATGACGTTTTTCCAGTATTTATCTCCATAATCATGGCTGAAAATTTTATCATTCCTTATTTTGAAATATAGAGTGAAATATATTTTATACTCGTATAGTTCAATTCAAATAAATACAACCCATATTCCAAACAAGTAGAATTCAAATTCAAAAAACACCTCATGTAATCATCGCATAAATAAATTACTAAACCCAAAGACGAATTTTGCATTACCTACTCGTATTGGAGTTTCCACTTTAACTTTACCAGGTGTGCCAGTGGCGGATTTACCAGTAGGCTGAGTAGGCTAGAGCCTAGGGCGGCAAATTTTAAAGGGCGGCAGATTTGGTTCATGAATTTTTTATTTCGATTTACAAAATTAAAAAAAATATCATACACAGAAAATACGAATTTCGAAAATTGGAGAGAAATCAAAATATTTGACAAAAATCGAAATGTGCCGAATACTAAATTTTTCAACATCTCTACATAAACCATTGCTAAACGCTTTATTAGGTATACTTTAATGATCGTGAATTTTCAGAATATCGCAATAGCAATTCGATATTATAGTCGAAATTTAGTTATTTTTACATATTTTCTTCATTGATGATTGCTATAATTTTTTCTCCATGTACCTGATATTTATAATATCTACTTACACAATTCAATCTTGATATAATATTGGTTTAATCATGATTGCTGAAGCAAATT
>WOGR01003378.1:0-15969 GCA_015342045.1 Leptinotarsa lineolata
CATTGTATGGTGAAACACGGGTTGCATTTTTGTAAAACTATTTAGTGAAAATATCAGTGTTTTTCAAATACGTTACTAAGATTTTCACAAACATCGGTTCAAAAGATGAGATTGGAACCTTTGGTGTAAAAGTTTTCAAAACTAAGTTTGCAAAACCACTCAGTACCTCACCTAACCCACGAACACACGACACTGATAAAGAAATATTGTGAAATGGCCAGATAATTAGTATTCAGCCAGTCCAGCTAGCAGAGTCTTTATTCCTTAACTACATTTGATAGCACGTTTACTAACTATCTAGGCGACTAGGGGCCACAGGCCAGAAATTTTTATGGCTGTACCAGGTACGCTTTGAACATAAAAGCACTGGTAGTATATACATATGCAGTGATTATGAACACCCCTCGTAGTACTCTTTTTATTGCCGTTCCAATTGGGAATGGATAAACTTTTACTACAATTGACACATCTACCACAGGTAATCACTCGATCAAATTACCTAAACCTCTCGACTTTTATATACCTGAAGTACCTCGTTCAATTGATTAGTTGAAGCATATTACATCAATAATAATACTCCATACACCACCATTGTTGAAATTGTTTACAGGAACAAAATTTTACTACAAACTTGTAAACAGAAAGACTAACGGCTAACATTCACGGCCATGTACTCCGAATGATAATGCAAAAGGTAAAATATCCTAAACAAATAAGACGTATGTCAGAGATGCGCCCATTTCGCTTACCATGATGGAGCTACATCTAAATAGCTTAGGAATTTCAGTGATTTTGGATATACGTTTATTTTTACTAACGTTTTTGAAGGCTTAGCACGATGATATCCGGCCAAATTTCTTGTTAAAATTAATAAGTAGGTTATAAAGGAGTCTAAGCAAGTAGAATTTAAAATTCGTAAAAAGTTGAGATATGCCCTATGGGCTTAGGACGGCAGTATAGACAAGATGATTTATCAATTTCAAATGGTGGTAAATAAATAATGAATGACACAGCTTCACTTGATCATGAATTTAATAAAACAATAAAATTAAATCTTATTGAAAGCGGCGATATCCACAGATTGGACAAAATCTTCAAACTCCTGTATTTTTTCTACCAACTCATCAACGGAAACTTTGGCATCTTCAACTACACACATGATTTGAAGTTTGTTGATACCGTATCCAACCGGAACCAGTTTGGACGCTCCCCAAACCAAACCTTCCATCTCAATAGTTCTAGTAGCTTTTTCTAATTCTTTCATATCGGTTTCATCATCCCACGGTTTAACGTCAAGTACAATGCTGGACTTGGCAATGAGTTCAGGCTTCTTAGATTTTTTGTCTGCATATGCTTTGAGCCTTTCTTCTCGTACCTTGGCTGCAGTTTCATCTTCTTCCTCGTCAGAAGCAAAGAGGTCTACGTCGTCATCATCGTCGTCCTGAGCTGTGGTTGTACCTGCTGTTTTCAGAGGGCTAGCACCTGATACACCAAGTTTCTTGAGTTCGTCAGCAGAGTATGATTTGATGTGGTTATACCAACGTAGCGCATGAGGCAAGTTAGCGCCAGGGGCTTTGGCTAGTTGGGCAAAAGCATCAATGTCTGCTTGACTCACAGCATACCTGGAATAATGATTTTGAATCAAGTATCTAGTAAAGTACCGATTGAAGTATCTTCAGGAGAGACTCGAGGTTTTCGCATGGGCCTTCTATTGTTTGATTTATTATTCAATAATGTGGCTACTGTTTCAACATACTGTTCATTTCTCATGTTTGCAGTTGATTTTAAGATGTTCAAAACAGTTTAATATATCTCAGAGGCTGAAGAAATGCAGTATGATCTAGATTACTAAGTTGTGCAACATCAACTTATTATTCTCAAATTCAGATTAATGTCAGAGAATTATTAATTTAAATAGTTTTTCAAATGAAATCGATGAAAAAAATGTAACAATAACTGGTGAAGTCAAAGATCTAAAGATTATTTTCCATTAGACAACATAATTAATAATGTACCATATAATGGAAAATCAATGTTGAGCTCCCAAAATGTTAAGCTGCACTAATGAGGTTTATGTGAAGTTATCTACGCTTTTTGACGTGTGGACCATCAAAATCCGGATAGAGGAGAATATCCATGCACTGTTGCCAACTTTCACATAATTCCTAGCCACGCTTTTGTAAGACCCAGATTGTAACATATTATGGAAATAATAGTTTGAGTACATTTTATGGGTACCTTAAATGTTATAGAAATGAAATATACCTAATTTATTAATATCCTTCAATTTCTTGAAAACATTTGCAGAATATTTGAGAGTGGAAAAAATAAAAACTGAATTTTGACACATTTTTGCTTATATCTCAGTTGGTAGTGGATGATCGTTGATGAATTTTTCACTTAAATATAGCAAATAATTCATAGATAACATGTACAAGATCAAATCAATTTGCAGTGCCGTCGGGGAGAGTGTAAAAAATAAAAACTGAATTTTGACACATTTTTTCTTATATCTCAGTTAATAGTGGATGATCGTTGATGAACTTTTCACTACAAGGAAGCACATTATTCATAGATGACATGTACATGATCAAATCAATTTGCAGTGCCGTCGAAGAGTGGGAAAAATTAAAACTGATTTTTTTGACATATTTTTTTTTATATCTCAGTTAATAGTGGATGATCGTTGATGAACTTTTCACTACAAGGAAGCACTCAATTCATAGATGACATGTACATGATCAAATCAATTTACAGTGCCGTCAAGAGAGTGGACAAAATTTAAACTGATTTTTTTGACATATTTTTTCTTATATCTCAGTTAATAGTGGATGATCGTTGATGAATTTTTCACTTAAATATAGCATATAATTCATAGATAACATGTACAAAAATTCATCAACGATCATCGACTATTAATTGAGATATAAGGAAAAATATGTCAAAATGATTAGTTTTAATTTTTCCCCTTCTTACCGATGGCACTGCAAATTGATTTGATCTTGTACATGTTATCTATGAATTATTTGTTATATTTCAGAAAAAAATTTATTAACGATTATCGACTTAACTGAGATATATGAAAAAATATGTCAAAATTCACCTTTTTATTTTTTACACTCTCTCCGACGGCACTGCTAATTGATTTGATCTTGTACATGTTATCTATAAATTATTTGGTATATTTAAGTGAAAAATTCATCAACCATTATCCGCTACTGAGATATAAAAAAAATATGTCAAAATTCAGTTTTTTATTTTTCCCACTCTCCCCGACTGCCCTGCAAATTGATTTGATCCCGTGTATATTACCTATGAATAATGTGCTTCCTTGTAGTGAAAAGTTCATCAACGATCATCCACTATTTACTGAGATATAAGAAAAAATATGTTAAAAATTAGTTTTTATTTTTCCCGCTTTCCCCGACGGCACTGCAAATTGATTTGATCTTGTACATGTTATCTATGAATTATTTGCTATATTTCAGAAAAAAAAATCATCAACGATCATTGACTATCAACCGAGATATAAGAAAAAATGTGTCAAAATTCAGTTTTAATTTTTCCCACTCTCCCCGACGGCACTGCAAATTGATTTGATCTTGTACATGTTATCTATGAATTATTTGGTATATTTAAGTGAAAAATTCATCAACCATCATCCGCTACTAACTGATATATAAAAAAATATGTCAAAATTCAGTTTTTTATTTTTCCCACTCTCCTCGACTGCCCTGCAAATTGATTTGATCCCGTATATATTATCTATGAATAATGTGCTTTCTTGTAGTGAAAAACTCGTCAAAGATCATCCACTATTAAATAAGATGTAAGCGAAAATATGTTAAAATTCACCTTTTAATTTTTTCCACCCTCGCCGACGGCACGGCAAATTGATTTGATCCTGTATATATCATCTATCAGTAATATGCTTTCTTGTAGTGAAAAATTCATCAACGATCATACACTATTAACTGAGATATAAGAAAAAATGTGTCAAAATTCAGATTTTATTTTTCCCACTCTCCTCGACGGCATTGCAAATTGATTTGATCTTGTGTATATCATCTATGAATTATTTGCTATATTTTAGTGAAAAATTCATCAACGATCATCCACTATTAACTGAGATATAAGAAAAAACATGTCAAAAATATCAGTTTTAATTTTTTCCACTCTCAAATATTCTGCAAATGTTTTCAAGAAATTAAAGGATATTGATAAATTAGGAATTTTTCATTTCTATTACATTTAGGGCACTCTTAAAATCTACTCAAACTATTATTTCCATAATATGTTACAATCTGGGTTATACAAAAGCGTGGCTAGGAATTATGTGAAACTTGGCAACAGTGCACGGATATTCTCTATCCCGAATTCGATGGCCCACACGCCAAAAAGCGTGGATAACTTCACAAACACAAATGAGATCCATAATCCATACTTGAGTACAACTTCAATATATGGTCGCCTCATTATAATATTGATTATGATTTGTTAGAAAGATGTCAACATAAAGTTAAAAGATACTTTGAATCGTACAACTATTCACCAATACTAAGTAGGTATATTGAACATTAATTCTTTATCTCGCAGAATACTTGAAACGGATCCCATACATGTATAAAGTTGTCAATGACTAGACTGATTCACAAAAAAGCTTTGTACTCTTTCTGCAAAAATGAGAAAAACCAGAGACGTGATATTTTCAAAATTCCTTTTTAGAACCATTTACGATAAAAATAAAATTTGTAGGATGTTAAAATCTAGTCCAACATTCAGCGAACATATTTACATCTATAAAATTAATTGTAAATTGATTCATCCCTTGAATTAAATGAAGTACAGCTTGTCAAATATTGAAAGAGGTTTAAGAATTTCGTCTCTCTCTCTCTCTTTAGGTTGTACGGTACTAGCGAAAGAGAGAGAGAGATCAGAAATTCTCAAACCTCTTCCTATATTTGACGAGCTGTAAACCGGTTTTATAATTTACAATAATAGATACGGTAATAGTTAGGTTAGGTCTTCTTAGCATATGTTCTAGCTGTACAATATTGATTATAAAAAAACTTTAAGACAATGAATGCCTTAAAAATAAATTTCACGATGAAAATACGTTTAAAATATGATTTTTCTAATATTAGTCCCCATGAGAAACAAATTTCAATTTTGAAAATTACTCACCCACTAATATAACTTTTGTCTTCCAGGAAGCTGTTTAGTTCCTTTGCTCCTTTTTCGGTTTTTAAATCACCAAAAGTCATTTTGATATATTTATTATCTAATATCTAACGACGACAAACGTACAACACTCTTCCTTTGGAGAAATATCACCGAAAAGGATGTCACGTTGCCACAGTGTTGCCGGAATAAGAATTCACAGTGTTGTCCCGTCCAACTTATAAAGCGTACCAACCATACGTTAAACCAAAAATATATCATTTTGGTACATTTTTAATAATCATTAACACTATGTACAAATATATTTAAAAAGTGATACAAATTATGAATCATTATGAGAAAAAAATCAATTGGCGCTCCGGGGCGACTTGATTGATTTCAGTGGCGCATTTGCTTTTTCAGTTGGTACATTATTTTAAAATGGTATAACACATACATAAAAATAGGGAATTACACAAGTCATTTTTTATTAATTTTTTTCAAATATTCACAAGTCAAACCGGATTCAAAAGGATTTTACATTTTTTTCGACTGTATTTGATCGAGAATAAACAAAAAGATTGTTGGAGTGGTCTCGGTAGTGTAAAGATTAGCACATCCGCCTTTCAAGCGGAAGACCGGGGTTCGATTCCCCGCCGGGCCGCCGTGCTGAATAATCGCACGTTAAAAGGTAAGGCCTCGTTGATCTATTGCTCGCATAAATTTTCGACTTCTGAGGGTTGACGTTCGTCAGCTGGTTAACGGAACGAACAATTCAAACACAATTCGCGCGATATATTACCGGTATTCATTGGATGAGTAAGAGTGACGTCAGCGCGTGAAAATAAGACTTTTGAATCTCAGTATGGAATGATTTTGAAGTGGTTTGTATTCGATATAAAATGAGTAAATAGGCTCGTGGAGTGATTTTACATGCATAATATTTACAGGTAAGATCATGTGTTACCAGTAAAATGTCATTTTCTATTACAGTGTAATTGTACATCTCAAACCTCAGATATAACCAGTTCTTATAATACAACACTTATCCATCCTTATTGATGTGGAAATCAAAATTAAAACACTCAGTCGGCGCCAAACTCACAGGTCGGGGATTGGGAATTCAACTTTAGATACCGCTAGAAAGTGATAGTTTTTAATTTAAGCTGACAGTTATGTGGTTGCGCATGCGAAAGTAGGTTATTTATGTTCTTTGTTGACACAAATGTTATTTGGGAAATACTTTTTCCAAGTAGAGAGGTAATTTTTAATTGTATCATTATGGAAGTTTTCCATTTGTTAAATGATAAAGATGAGGATATAGTGGAGTTCATTGAAGCAGAAAGAGGACCTTATATTGTTAATAAACGTAATGATGCTTTCAAAGAATTAGATGAGGTGGATTTTGTGAGAAGATTCAGATTGGAGAAAAATACAGTATCATTCATATTGGAACAAATAGAGCAAGTACACCAACAGATAGGTAAAATCGAATGTTTCTTTTATTGCTCATTTTCGTTTTTCATATGCCTTCGGAACTCAAACTTTCAAAAAATTCCAAATTACAAAATTGAAACATAGGTTATATTGTCCGTGCGTTCCACTAAGCGCTCACAACGATCAAAATGCTCCTCCGCGGTCGTTGTGGTAGCGGCGAAAACGTCACTCATGACATCATTACTTTTGCTCACGGCAAGCTCACAACGACCCATCTCAGAAGGTGGGTCGAAGTGGACGTTAAGAATATTTCGGCGCATTTTTTTAACTATGACATAAATGTTATCTGTCATTCGTAATTCATATCCAATTTTTTGACTTATTCCATTATTCAATCTCATAAGTAATCAATGGAATAATTACTTACACATAATGAAGTAAATTTAAAAGTAACATAAATTCAGAGTATAATCAAAATGTACAATAAGACATGACGTTTTCAAAATTTACAGTGCAATATGTGATAGAAAATCATGTACCTGAAATGACTTTTGAATTCTTCATTTGAATGACGATGAAATACACCCTCATAATCAATAATACGTGGCCTAAGTTTTCGGTTTTTATTATTATAATTTTGTAAAGTTGCATTCCACTCTGAACTAGATGAATTAGTTTCTGGAGCATTATTGCCACGCATCAGCAAATCCAATTGCCGTAAAAGACATTTTGATTACATTCAAACTCAATTTGTTCAATAACTTCACTGAAATTATATATAGAAACTTAAGTTATATTTCTTTTTTAATATAAATAAAGTTATCTTGCAATTATTGAACCTTATTGTTGAGGCTTGTGTAACCTCATTAAAACTTCCATTGCATTTTTTCAAACTCGCCATTAGTAATGTTCACATGAACGCCCAAAACGCTTCAAAATCCATTCCACTTGAGTTTACGACAGTAACGCTCGCAAGCAAGTGGAACGGGAAAAACTGCGGTCATGAGCGTGATCGTTGTGAGCACTCAGTGGAAGCACCCCATATTAACGCGGTAACACAGAACATTTCAAATGGAGTCATCCTATTTCATAATTGGCAACACTGATATTTGACAAATCAACATTAAGATGAGAAATTATAATTCTAAACGGAAATCTTTAAATTTCACTACATTTACTGTTTTTGTTATATAAGTCTACACCTAATGCACATGAAGTTGAAATTTTTCATCCTACAGGAATGAGACACAATGAATGCATTGTAGTATTGTATGGAATTGTATTGCAGTAACAACAGAAAAAATAGGAAATTGTCATTTCACAGATTTCGTCAAGGTGAAGTTTTAAGATTTTCAATTACAATCATAGTATTATCTTTCTTTTTGAAACTTGTCAAAAATCAGGGTTGCCAATCATGAAAGGCATAAAACATATATAACCATTTTTACGTGTAAGACATTGCCTTTTTTTTAAGGACACGTGAGGTCGATTATCTCCACTCGTGTTCTGGGATTGCATGGTAGAAGCCAGATGAGAGATTTTTTCGGTCTGAGTCATGGAAATCTTTTTCCTCTAGGAAGTGGCGCCAAAATGACGTAATTTGATAATACCCCTGGTACCGATAGTACCTATTTTTGAGTTCTCGTATTGCAGACGTTTATGAATATTATGTCATTCTCAACGATAATAAACCATTTATTAATGGTATTGACATATGGTCAAACTACATATGGATAGCTTCTGAAAACTACGATACTTTTCTTGACATTTATTTCATTTAATAAGTTAGCGTCGTGAGGAAACGATCTGAATTCTGAATTCGTAACTAGTTTCTAAACTATAGGCTAAGGAAATAAAAAAGGGTTTTATTTTAATTTTTTTTACTTTTACGTTAAGGACTGTTTCTGAGCCGCCAAGTTCCCAACTATGTTTTTTTTAATGAATGGGAGTTTCAAGCTTTAAGATTACTTTAGTATATCATTGTTTCCAAATCAGTTATGGGGTTTTAATGAAAAGTGGGCAAATACATATATTGATTTCAGATGTTCTTTCCACTAGTCTATTTATTGAAAGCTATGCTATATCTCTGCTATATGCTTATACTGAATATGCTTGTAGTAGCTCGTAGAGCTGCGCCGGGACTCCTAAAAAAATATCATGTTTTGACATTATATTGTAGTTGACGATACTACTTTATAGTTGACAGGAGATATGCTCATGTAGATGGCGTATACATCAAATTTTTGACAATTGTAGAAAAACATTTTTTGACGTATGCATCAAATAATAATATTCCAATATTTAAGCCTTTTCTTAAAATAAAGACTGTACTATCTAAAATGTGTCGCCTTAGAAATTACAAATGCTATTTGAACACCTAAGTTCTTATTTTGGAAATAGCATATTTCACACTGATAATAATGGTCAGTACCAAATATCACAACTCCCTAAAAATATATCACTTGATATCTATTTTCAACAGTTGTAATTAGCCTCTCATAAAATGGAATTGAAAGTTTGGGTCGAAGGTATACAACGTATAGTTTGTGGTGTAACTGAAGCAACCACTTGTCAGGTAATGTATGATAATATATTTTTCAAGTTATTATTTTAATCTTTCACAGGATGTTGTTTTTGCCTTGGCTCATGCTACTGGTAAATCAGGCCGATTTATACTCATAGAAAGATGGAGAAGCAACGAAAGACAGCTTTCGCCCAACGAAAACCCAATGAAAATTATTATGAAATGGGGGGAATATTCAAGTGATGTACAATTTATTTTGCAACATAGTGAAAGTAGTAAGATCAATCAGCAAAGTAAACCTAGGTCGTCTAACAACAATACCTTGGTGAATTGTTCAAATAGTTCAGAATCCCCAGAGAGGCAAAGAGATCTTCACAAATCATTAACATTCAGGTAAACAGTTTTAGAAAAAAGAAAACCTTGTATATGATCACATTGGAAATATTTATAACCAATATTTCCCAAAGATAGTCTCGTAGGCTTCAAGAATTGTAATTAATAACATCAGCTTACGACAGATTACTTTAGAAATAAAATAATTTATAATCAGTTGATATGAGAAATAGAAACAGAAACCCTGGTATTTTAACAAATTTGCTGTTATTTTGTCGAAAACTCGACCTGTGAAATAAGAGAGATTAACGCAACTTTGAATACATGTTGATAGATGATGCAAGAATCAAAATCTTTTCCACATATTTTGTTGAGATCTTTAATTTGTGTACTATTATGTAAAAATATCTTTTATCTAATATCAATTAACTTCAAAATGTAAACAACATTGAGAATTGATGTGTCGACTTGTCAAGCTGCGTCACTTGAGTTGTACTCAGTACCTCTTTGAATGAAAAACTCTATTATTTTTTCATCAAGAGTGTCATAGGTCGAGAGTTTTTCACAAAATATTTTTCATTCGTAAAGGGTCAAAGTGATCAAACTAGGTATATTCTATGTATCTTGGAAATAGTCATCTCTCCATTTATCCATCGTCCCGGATAACTCATTTTCTTTGTCACCCCCTCTCCAACCCAAAATAGGCAAATATAGGATGTATGTAGGAGAAGCAACAACCTGAAATAATTTGCTGCACTGACTTGCCTGGTTTGTGAATTTTTGATATATCATATATTTTGGGTATTATCGGATTAGATGCTTGCAAACTTCTGCTCAAAGTTTTTAAATTTTTTTAATGTAGTTTTTATTTCTAAAACCATCTTAGGCAGTAAGTACTTTGGTATTTTTTTATTAGGACCATTCTTTATTTAATTACCAATTTTAAACCCACTTACTTTTTTGCTACGAACTCGATCATACACTTTAAGATTCTTCTAAGAATAGGTGAAATTTCAAGGACCCTTCGCGACACCCTTTTCATAATTTCATCTAGAAACATTTTATAGGCTTTACGTCATTCCTACCTTTGTTATTCTAAGTCATCTGCAAGAAAAAATATGGGTTTCAACAGATACACACAAAAATGAAAAATGAGTTTGCACTATTGAATTTTTAAAAACTTGTCTGACCTAAAAGTGTAACTAACGTTGAGAATGATTATTCCTCAAAATTTTTATTTTTATTTTCTGAGTATCTAGTTGAGTATATATTGAACTATATTCAATATAAAGAAAACATCATAACTGTTTAGCCCAGGTAGCTTGTTTGTAATCAATATGAATATTTGATGTATTTTCAAATATAAAATATTGTATAATTTATATTTAAAATATAAGTATATGGAATCATATGACGATGTCTTGGACATGTAAAACTTTTTTTTTTGACAATCACTTATATCTATAAAATATTTGAAACATTTTTTAATTTATAGTGGAAATTACATATCTGGTTCTGAGAATATCGGAATTGTGAAGGGAGTGCCACAAGTGAAACCTATTTCTCTTGAAGTGAAAGAAAATTACTTGGGCTCACCACATAGCTCTCCCAAAAAAAGTAGTTACTGCGGGTCAGATACATCAGACTCGCCTAGTCAGAGTAGCCATCGTGTTGCACCCCCGTACAAAGATCCACCAGCGCCACCACCTTATAGAGACCCTCCGCCACCCTCGTCTATTTACCTCCATGACAAATACAAGAAAGGTTTACTGCAGGTAGGTATGTCATGTGTAGTATAAATCGAGAAAGAAAATGTGGTTTTTGTGTTATTCAAAATCCATATAGAAAAGGAATTTTTCTGGAACGAATATTTGTGAATATTGAAAGCAACACGGATATTTTTTATTTATCTTTATATTTCATTAGAGAATTAGAAAGCCGACAATATTTTTCCTGAAAGAAAAAGGCCATCCAAATAACATTTCTCTTCTTTTTTTTCACAGAATGACTGAAAAGTGCGTCTTCAGTAAGTTATATTGTTTTAGGAAACAACGAAAAGTCAGAAAGAAAAGGAAGACAAAAATAAAATCCAGGAAAATGTTCTGTATAATGCTCAATATAGAGAACTAATTTCATTAATAAATTATCAAAGGGAGAAGCTTTCAAATCAGCAAACTGATCTCACCAAGGTAGGTTTTTTTATTAAATATTGAAAAAAAAATCATTCTGGAATACACTTAAATAATAGATTTACACGTGTCCCCAATTTCACCAAAATCGCTTGTAAGTAGGGAGGCATATGTCCACTTTTATGAACAGAAGGGAACAAAGTCGCACCTTTGAGATGATTTTTTTTTCTTATTTTTTTATTTATTCATTCATTACATGGGATAACCCAATTTAGAAATAATACAAATGTTACAAATTTAAAATATTACCTATACATATTGTGACAAATTAATGAATTAACATGTCTTAAATAAATTTATTTCCAACAATATTTCAATATCACAAACTAATTTATTTATTACAATACTTAACAACTTAATTTATTTACACTATTCGGAATTCTTGTTAACCACTTGATTCACTTTTTCAACTTCCCTCTTTGGTCGGGAAGACGGACTTGTATCGGTAAAGGTCCTTTCGAGAAATCTGTAGTCATCTGTAGCCCGTTCGGTAGTCGTCTATTTTTTAAAATGTTATCGGGGATTCCAGGTTGCATTCTTTCGAAGTGAGGTCATGTGTTGGTCCGTGGTGTTTGTTCGATGATATGGCTGTTGTTACCTGCTACCGGTCAGGGACGGCTTCAGATTCGTTACAATATTACAAATTACAAGTTCAGAGTAACTAATGACCAGCACATAACATAGAAATTTGAACATAGAACATCAAGTACTAACATCTTCTGAAACCTTCCTTATCTTATTCACATTCATATTTCACACTCAAGATCCTGTGAAAACTTGTTTGAAGATACTTTGATTCTGTTGAGAGGGGAATGATAGGCATAATCGGTTGAGTGGAATGAAATTGCAAAAATCCCATGAAAACGGGTATTATAAATAGAAGATTTCAATGAAATAGTCTCGAGTATTTGTGGACAGTTGATATTACCCGAGAAATTTTTTGCAGGAATATTAAGTACATCACTGACACATCTTCTGCGAGAAAGTGGCTGAATATTAATAATACGGGGTCTTTCACGACGAGCGTTCGTTAGGAATATATGGAGAACGATTCAAAATAAAAACTTGAAGTTTTGTGGTAGTCGGTTTTACAAAATGGTCTTCTCAACGAAAATATTTTCAATTTCCGGTCGGTATCTTTCCGTTATACCGGAAGTTTAGGGCAACTTCCTTATTTCAAATAGAACACCCTGTATTTTATTACATTTTTGAATTTTTCAGCACATTTTAGGCCCACTTTGTATAACAACGCCTATACTCAAATTTGTTAGTTATCGAGATATTAATTTTTTTTTTTGAAAAATTTGACAGAGCACCACTCCGATAAAATCGTAACTCATAGACGACAGTAACAGTTGAACATGTGAAATTTCACGAAATCACACCTTAAGCATCAAGTCATGAACAGGTCCATCGAATTTTCGAAAATAATTTACAGGGTGGTCGAAATTTCCACCTAAAACATAACATCGATAAAACTAATGAAACACGAAAAAAAGATATCAAATTGATGAAGAGTGTCCTATATCTAAAATACACCCATGGCAAGATATATCCGAGGTTTCGGATTTTGAACCTGGTGATATTTAAAGGGACGCCACTTATGTTTGATTAAAATCCGGTTTATTGACGAACATGAAATTTCAAGAGACTTTTTTGCGTCTTTCAACGAATTTTCTGGATAGGCTGTGAAGTAGGCCAAAACTACAATTTCGATGTCCTCATTGTTCCCGAGTGGTTTTTTTGTTGATGACAGACGAAAAAGATCCGAAATCACGGCAGTTTCTTAGAAGTTTTCTCAGAATATTTTTATTGGGTCTGTGTAGATTTGGAAATCATTCTGCAAAAACACGACAAGTTATGTCCATTATCTTATTGCATTCAACATATATGACTATTAAATTCAGGAAATCTTTATTAGAATAACCCAAACGAGACATTTTGCACACAAATAGAAATCTACGAAATACACGTTAATTATATCGCATAAAATTTTGACATATTTGTTGTAGTAACTTCATTTGTTTTCGAAGCTTTCTTGGTTTGGTATTGCTTGAATGATTAACATTTCAAATATTTCCCAAAATCGGATATATCTTGCCAGGGGTGTATTTTAGGTATAGGTATGAATTTGATATCTTTTTTTTCGTAGTATCCAAAAATAATAGAATAGTGTATGGTTTCATTTGAAAAAATCGTGTTTCATCAGTTCTCTCGATGTTATGTTTTAGGTGGAAATTTAGACCACCCTGTGAATTATTTTCGAAAATTCGATGGACCTGTTCATGACTTGATGCTTAAGGTGCGATTATGTGAAATTTTCAGAAAAAAATTAATATCTCGAAAACTAAAAAATTTGGATATAGGCATTGTTATACAAAGTGGGACTAAAATGTGCTGAGAAATTCAAAAATGTAATAAACTATAGGGTGTTCCTTTTGAAATAAGGAAGTTGCCCTCAACTTCCGGTATAACGAAAAGAGACCGTAAGTTGAAAATATTTTAGTTGAGAAAGCCATTTTGTAAAAACCACTACCACGAAGTTTCAAGTTTTTATTTTGAATCGTTCTCCATATAACGAACGCTCGTCGTGAAAGACTGTAATTATTGTAAGACGTTTACTCGCGTCAGAAACAGCCTCGATTTTGCTTCAAATTTGTGTTCCATTGCTTAAATTCAGAAATTTTTTGATCTACGGGCTGATATATCTATTCAGTCGTTTCAACAGTTTTGTCCGTTTTAATGTCATGTGTTTTTGTAGATCCATATCTCAAAATACTTTTCGCAAGTACCAATTACACCTGTCTGAATATGTTTTTTACAATTTTTCATCTTCACACCAATAGAGTTTCCGATGGAAAGCTAATAAAGTCTCAAAAGCTTGAACAGAAGAAACATTCTTATCTTTTCATGTGCTTCAAATTTCTACCTGTTTCATAAAATCTGTATTCTTGTTAATAGATATATTACAAATGAAGATGAACGTTCACTTATCCAATGTTATTTTAGAAACTATACTTCATCTAATAATTGTCACGCAAATTCTTCTTATCAGTTCTGATAAATAACCCAATTATCTAACAAAAACCCAGCCATACCACTGCACTAATTTCGTCCTTAGCTTTCCGATAAATCAAATAAAAACAGCAGATACCTCGTTAATCATTATAATTTGATGTTGATCACGGTAGCAATCTAGACGCAGACGGAATCCTGATATAATAATAATAACACACGTGCATTTGTGTACAAGCTGTCAGTCAATTTCTTGGCGAGTTACATCAGACTTTTCAGCAAAAGGCCTTAGGCTGTGAAATGCAACTTGTACAGTGCATCTCGCCATATTTAGCTTCGGCACGAAAGGAACTCTCAGTGGTGAACAAGTCGAATATGTTATCTGAAAAGAGAATACCAAAAGATCAAAAGTCGAACACATAGCTAGTTCCGTTCAAAAGTGACTGGGGTTTCGTGGTGAGAACATCTCCAATTTTGCTTTAGATAAAATGGATTTTGTAGTTCTTGTTGGCATCATTATGTTGATGCATACTTATTTTGCTTGTGCCCTAGTTGATCCCACTACTGGAGGTGAGTGTTCCCATTTTTATACCATTTTGTTATCAAGAATTTTGACCCATTAAATTCAATACCAGGTTTAGGAATTTTCGGCTGCATTTCCCATTGTCCTTTGACCAAAATTTTTAAACAGTTCTTTGTGGACCGAATTTCTTTCAAAAGAAAGAATGTGTTTCGGGAAACTCTTCCCACATTTCACAATGTGAAAAATGTAACTTAGTCCTGTTGTGAATTCAACTAAAGACACTCTTCAAAATAGTTTTTGAATTTAACTTGTTTTCCATCGAAAATCGATACATGAAAAATTACTCTTCAATGAAAAATGAACCTTTATGTTCATCGTGATTTTGATTTTTTTAAACTGTTTTATAGTCTAGCACTATCATAATTTTCTTATTACCTTTCAAACAAATGTTTTTTGGCTTTTTTTTTTGAAAGTGTGAACTGATGAAGAAAACTCGGGAGCATGCACATCTTTCCTATATAAATATTTGGGATTTTTTAATTTTAGTATTTTATAGTAAAAAGTGAGAGCGTCTAATTTGCGTCTTTTATACATACTCAACCATCCCGCGTCCTTCAGCTTATGTGAAATTCTTTCTCTCCTCCTAATGTGATACATCATTCGATGCAATCTATAAATGAACCATACACAATGTCGCAGTGATTAAAATGGGAGTTATATCAGGAAATGACACTACACCGATATAAAGTTACAATGCATGTTCCCAGACCAGGTCGTTAGCCGATCCA
>WOGR01003379.1:0-15968 GCA_015342045.1 Leptinotarsa lineolata
ATAAAGTGCCAAAAATATTTTATCAAATACGTTGAAAGGATGTACAAAATGAAGCTGGAAAATTATTGTATTCACAAATCCGATTCTATCTGAGGTTAGAGAAAATTGAAAAGTTTATTTTTATTGTTGAATTTGACATCTGACACAGTTTGAATCATTCCATTCTGGCGTATGTTATTATTAATGACGTCACTAAGAATCGTTTTTGAATACACTCTCGAATACGATTAGACGCCAGAAAACACCTCAGAACACGTTTCAAATCATAATTAATGTGACGTCATCGGTTCAACGCCAGAATGAATGTATTTGAATCACAGACGAATACGTTTTGAATACATGAGCGCCAGAAAACCCCTTATATCACCGTATAGATTACTTCCATACGATGCTTATATCTGGAAATGTTTTGATCTTCCACTAATTTCAAATACCATGAAATGATTGTTTTCATACGATCTACAAACTTGACCTCTACAAAATGGTCAAAACAGCACTTAAAAAATGTTTTTTGTTATATCCGAACATGTTCTCCATGTTATAAAAACGTTCCTAGCGTTTGAAATGGAAACTATTTCGACAGGGTAATTGTTATAATCCTGATATTTATTATGATGAAAATAGGCCCCTTTTTGAATAATTTGTCGAGGTTATCCCTGATTCCCTCATGTTGAATGGATTAATCCGACTTCGATATGACCTTGAAAAAATTCATATCGAATTCATCCTTGTTTGCAGATAAGCCAATCTAAGATTTTCATTTCAGATATGAATCAATAAATCTCCCTCCTGTTGTCGGGGGAAATACAACCGTGGAACGGACTATTTGAGATGAAGATGCATCATTTTTTGGGTCTTCATATTGAGTTGATACAGCTTCTATCTGGTCCATCTTACTACTAAGAACAAGAAGAGTAAGTTTGGAGTTTGGAACAGCAAGCATATTCGTAGCAGCAACTTTGTTCTTCCCCGGCAGTTCCGATAGTTAATATTTCAGTTTTCTTCAAGAATCGGCAACATTGATCACCTTATCTATCTGTGTTCTGTGTGCAACTATGCAATGCCACATCATTCGAATGAGTCATGGGAATCCCAATATAAAGTTTTCTATATATTTATAACAATAATTTCCAGTATAAAGTTATTTATACCAATTCATTTGCATAATTTTGAAAGGTTGTTTGAACAGTTCAGTATAGAAAAAACAATGGATAACTCTGAATCGAAAGTAATCCGTATTGTTAACTTAGATAAAGCCACTACAAATGATGAACTGAAAGAATTTTTAAGGGAACGAGTGAATCTACGAGGTAAAATTGAAAGAACCCATATTCGAAATAATTCTAGCCTTAATTTGGTTTTCGCTTACATAATATTTGAACTCCACTTTGATGCCAAACAATCAGCAGAAATATTGAATGGTGCCTATTACAAAGAGCTTCAACTAGATGTGGCTGAGATCACTCCGAATGGCACTTATAAAAAATACTTGACGAGTTCCAGAGGATTCTCATCAAGATTTCTTGTGGAAGAAGGATTTGGCGCCAATATTTCTGAAACTTCTACAAAAGTAGGTATTTCTACAATTCTTGATGATTTCAATATACCAGGTAACTATCAGAATTCCTGCACCAATGTGAGCGATTGCTCTCTACTTGAACATAGAAGATTTTGAATTACTACTGCAGAAATTCCCAACAAAAGTTTTTATGCAATTAGCAATCGCCTGAAACCAGGACTGGAAATAAGTTTGTCAGAAATTGCTGATTTTAATAATGTAGAAGCGTCAAAAATTGGTATTTTATCCGAATTCTAAATCACTTGAATTATCCGTATTTGTTTCATCCAGACAATAATATTGAGAAATACTAAATTCACTCTTCGCTATCTGGATTGAATTTGCTGCAGGATGTAGTAATAGATGTGTTAACATTTTCATTGTTTTACAGCAGCTTCAAAAACGAAAATTCAATAAAGAACAGAGATAATAAATATTCACAATATTTTACTGAAAATTATTGATCCAAAGTAAAAGCTACAACTGAGAATTCAAATCCAGAATGCTAACCATTTATTCAGTTAAATTGATAGACGGTTATATATAGCTACTGTCTCTGCCGGATATTTTTTTCTAAAGAATTTTTCTAGATGAAGTTGGGCTGATTCTGTAACGTAACATGGTTGCAGACTGCAAATAGCGTACTCCCTAGGTGGCTCCAGGAATTATTAAGATTGCCTACCCAGGTTAATGACCATACTGTTAACACAAACAAATAGGTCGAAGAATAAATTAACAGATTTATGTGTGAATTATGAAACAATAATTCTAGATATAGGATATTTATATGAAACCAATATCGTTTTCAGTAATAAAAACAATTACGTCTTGAAGGATATAATTATCAATAGTGATGTTTTGTACTCATTTTTCAGTCTGTGTCAAAAGATCAGAAAATTCGTGGAAAAACTATTTTCGCGAACGTTTCGAACTCTATTAAGTTTATCCTCAGGACATAGTTCCTGAATCACAATAATTGATACTTACCGAAATATAAACTCTGTTATTTCCGTCTTAAAAACAATGAAATATATACATAATCACAACAGACAGTTTGGACTGAAGTGTATAAGGACAGACAATACGTATTAAGACAAAACAAGCACTGAAAAAAATAATTTAAAGAATTTATATAGATAGGATTTCATCAAATATATAAAAATATTTATCAATAGTTATTTTTTCTGAAGAAAATCAATATTTCTCATTAACCTTTTTGGGTATTTCCACCCTCTCAAAATGTGAAACAGAAATAATGGAGAACTTCATAAATTTCTACTTCACTCTCTGTTTATTTTGTTGTGTTTGATAATTTTGTCTATAAAAGAAGCTGAGAATTTCAATGATACTTATATTAATGTTTTGAAGGACCAACTCTGCCTCTTTGGAAATTGGAAAAATCAAATACATTTTTTGCAATTTTCTCTTCGTAATTCATTGTATTGTCTAACTTCCTCAAAGGATATTACAAATTACATGAAAATACCCCAAAAGGTTAGTAATATGAAAAGTTTAAAAACAATTGTTATGAAGAAATGTTTTACTTCTTCACTTCGATAAGTTGAAATATGCCGATGTTCAATCTCTTGATATCATTTTCATGAACAGTTTTTTAATTATAGCTATTACACCAAGATCCATCTTTAAAAAAAAAAGAAATTTACTGATAAATAATTATTAGTAATTAAGTAATACATTCAAAATATTCTATTCTTCTTACAAACTCTTACTTACTCTCAATGAAATTTTGCCCATCTTCCAATTACATACACATTTATTCATATTTTCGTTGTGGGATTTATTTTGGGTAAGTACCTGTCGTTCAAAATTTGTCATTCTTCATGAGAGTAATTCAGTCTGAGCAAGGCAACTTTTCCAAGAAGAAAACTCAGATCTCAACGTTTTCCAAGAAGTTCATTATTCGAATTGAAGCACTATTACTTGATATTACCTCCTGAGGACATTGTCCTGAACTTCTTCATCCTCTTTGATAAATTGAAGCCAGACTTACAATCATATTTTTTAGATTTTGATATTAGAAACATTTCAAAAAAACACAACTGAATGGAATTTAGGAGACGAATCACGTCAAAAAAATTACATTTGAACATTTTTCTTCAAAAATTTTAAGCCTGAATTACTAACCGCTTTTTTATCTTAAATATATTTTACACATTTACTGAAAATAGATTTCTTATAACATCTCATTTGTTTTCCGTGTTTGCATATACCTAAAATAATAAAGTAATGAAAATAGGTGGCGCCCTTGTCAATATCATTAATTACAATTTTTCTCTTAATTTCTCTGACGAAGAGCAAGTGCAAGTGTACCATTTTCTAAAAGAAAAGGAGATTTACATCCTGAAAAATAATGTCTTGATCCAGTTTATTTCCTGAAAGATTTTTTACTGTAATCCTTCAACTCATATTTATTAGTTTTCTTGATAATAATTTTCTTTTCATGAGAATTTGGAAGCAGATCGACGACCATCCCGCCAATTGATGAAGACAATTTTTGGTATTCAGGCTTTGCAAAGAATCCCCGAGGACAATTTAAGACTGACAAAGAGGATATACGGAAGTAGGTCCCCCGCAGCGGAACAACAGAGAAAAATTAATAAAAAAATGTAGCAAACTCATTTGAAGTTTTTATATAGAATAAGTGGTATTTTTTGTACAATAACTTTCATTTTATTTCTACTTGTGAATATTTCATGAAGATTTAAGTAAAAAATATCCTTACACTTATAAGTTTTTATTATATTATAACATAAATAATATTATTATTCTCAATATTTACAGGTTTTCATTCCCTTGAAAAATTGAATACTGTGTGAATAAAATTCAGATTAGGATCTATTAAATTAGTCGGTAACACGATTTTTGTCGATATACTCTGTTCAAAATTGAAAAAGTTTTGTTTTAAATATCCTCACAACAAAACAGATTTTCCAACTCATTTTTCAATAAAAATCATATATTTTTTCATCTACTTTTAGGATGGAAAGCAATACATGCTTTTTCATTTGAAACGTGTAATTTTAATACACAATGGTTTCAGTTGATACCCTAAATATCAGTAATAATTTTTAAAAGTCAATGCATTGTCTAAAGCATAAATGAAAAACATTTCTTGAAAACCTCACTCGCTTCTTCCCCTCAAAGTCTAACAAAAAAAAAGGTTTTCCTGGGCAGTAACATCCTTTACAGAAAAATGTCATCAGGTAGCAAATTTCAAATTATAGATCAGTGAATAATAAATTGAGTATTCATTTTATAGATTTACCCCAATAATAAAACATGTTCAAATATATTTTATAACAGTATATAAAAAACTCCAAATATAACTCCAATTATACTTTCACGAAGGTCCCTGATTCAAAACTCTCAACGTAGTGTTTTCGACACTCCATATTATCACAAGGTCGATTGTGAGCTGTCCAAACTGGTTCACCTTTGAAGAATCGTCTGGCTATTATGGTATTCTGTAATATAAATTAAATAATTTGTTATATTTTCAGTAGTTCAGCTAACGATAGTAATATATGGTGAAGATATCTTTTGTAAACAAACTCCATTGTCGTTAGAAAGTGAATGTGGAATATTTTGAATATTTATCGGAGTAAACTGGAAAGTTTTCCATACGTTTTTTCATCAAATTATGATATTTACCATTTGTTCGCAGGTTCTTAGAATGAGTATGAAACCGATAAGTATCCAGCAGACTGATTCGATTTCCAAAATTAAAACTGTTAGATAACGATGAAACGAGATATCACAAGACCTCCATTTCATTGGAAAAAAAACCGGAAGCGCACTCTCGAAAAAGTGATGCAACGCAATTGTCTTTTTTTTATCAAAAGATATAAAAAATTAATCCTTTTTAGGTTATTTTTGTCTGACCTTGATGTCTTTTCCCGTTCAAAAGGTAAGCCTGAGGGACTTTTATGACCGGACTGTATTGTAAAAGTAAGTGCCTGCAAAACCTAAAGACGAGTCCCAGTAAGGTCAATGATGTTATAACGCGTTTTTATACCTGAAGGACTTGCTTTTGAAACTATGAGGGTTGGAAGTTTCCCCCTCGAGAAATTCTACAACAATACAGTACATTTTGGAATGTTTGGAGTTTCTCTGAGTGAAGTAGGGTACCCAGCTAATGATGAAGAAATGAATTAATACATACAGAAATTTTACAGGAGTCCTATAAAGTATTATAATTACTTTCATAATATGGCCTTCAGGCAAGAAATTCAACTGGAAAAGAAGTTGAATAACTCAACTGTAATAAGAAAAAAACGCAATGTCTCTGATGAATAATAAATACTATATTTGTGAAAGATATCAGAATCAGGGGTCAAAAGTTGAGAAACTTGAGATAAGCCTAAGATATAAGGAGTAACAAAAACAAACATGAATGACTATTTATTTTCGTTCAACATTGAAAATGTGAATTTGAGAATAATTGAGAGACTACCTTTATAATTTTTAGAGAACTGATAATGTAGAGAGAGTTTTGTTATTCACAGAATTACATGAGAAAAAAAATATAAAGCTAACATGAAGTAAAAAACATTACAAATGAAGCAAATCAAATAAAAGGATGAGAAAACTAGATGGCTTCCAGTTTTTCCTGGTAGTAATATTTTAGTTAGCTTGGCTAGTTTTTGGCTGTCTTTTATAGTAGTATAGTAGAGATCTAGCGATATTTTTTCTCATATAGTTGCACAATTATTATTCTATGCTTCCTTTGTAAACAGTTTACATTGATCATTCCACTTAGCTTTATGGACATACCTAACCTAGGGTTTTTGTAAAGAAAGACTGACACTTGCATAGGTATTAAAATATATGCATTTAGGGCATCTTCCAAGAGAAATACTCAATATGTGTGTACTAACCTTCTCATCCAAAGTGAATCTATGATAAATGCCACTTGGTAAAATCAACAAATCTCCTGGTACAACTTCAATCCTGATCCACTCGTCATTTTTATCCCTCACGTCGAAATACCCAGAACCTTTAACCACTAGTCGTATCTCTTCATCAGTATGTAAATGTTCGGTAAAAAAAATTTTCAGCTTCTCCTCATAATTTTGGAGGCACGCTTCAGAAATCACTATTTCATCCTCATATGTGTAACCTCTTTCTCTTTTAAGCTTCTCCAAATCTCCATCAGTTTCTAAGGTATCGATATTCAGCTATAAAATGAATATTTAAATCATGGCAATGGTCATAGGAATCCTATGAAAAATTTTTAGTACAGTACATTGGCCAAGGAGAAGTCTCTGAGCCATAAAACTCAGATCAAAAAACGACAAACTGAGCTCTGCCCCTCTAGATATCTATCAAAATTGGATATGCGCTAACTGATTTCATTTTGCGAAAGATTTCAAAGGGAGATGGTGTCAATATTGAAAAATACTCAGACTTGTTCTTTGGAATAGCCCTCAGCTCAATCAGCAATGTGCTTTTAATGCAATCTGAGTGCTAGTGATCGCACGTTAATAGGCAAGACCTCGTTAATACTTGGGTGGCACTTTGACTTTTTAGGGTTGTCGTTCGTAGGGGGGCGACAGCTGGTTAACGGAAAAGTAGGTTCTCTTTATTTTTGGAAATAGGAGAAAGTCACACGGATCCATGTCTGGCGAATATGGAGGCTCAGGCATCATTACAGCATAACTGTTGGCCAAAAATTCACAAAATGGTGTATTATCCTGATGCAGAAGCCATGAATTGTTTTCCCATAGTCATGGTGGATTCATGCACCAGTAGCAAGTCAAAATATATATGTGCACCAGTCATAAGTTTTTAAGAGTAGCAAATTAAAAACATGAATTCTTATGACTTCAGTCCAACAAGAGTCAACATTACCAATAACCAACATATGTTTATTAAACGACTTACCTTAAAATATTCAACACCTGATAGTTTGAAAAGTTCATCAAGCTCAATGAATTGAGGAGGATTGCGGTGGTGTTCTTTTCTTTGATCACTATGATCATTGTCCATAAACCAAGCTCTCACCATCTCGACGTATCAACTGGCTTCAAATATTTCAGTCCATTAAATATTTCCCAATTACAATCTAATCAAGTTTGTAATTAAAAAATAATTTCATTAAATGAAGAACTTCCAGTCAGTGTTCCATGTCAAACTCTATTTTTATTTACATTATTTAACTAGCGTCTAGAAACAACAGATTGCGTAAATTTAAAATTTTGTGTTCTGTACTAGAGATAACATTCTATTTAGGCAGATTAACACCTGGGCAAGCAGATTGTTTACGTAGAGGCATACAAAATATATTTCGAAGTGGAGATTTACATATCATTAAAGACTCAAATAGAGAATTGTTTAGCATAAAGAAATATCTGATAAAAACAAATTGATGCTGAGTTATCACCAATCGAAAGTATTGTATTTCGTAAACAAAAATAATAATTTTTTTCTAAAAGATAAAAAGGTCGTATTATGAACTAGAAATCTTCATTCGGTTATGAAACCGATTTACCCTCCTTCCAAGATACATAGAAGTCAAGTTATTAATGTAGCGTCATCATCCTTCAAACTAATCTATAGCGAACGGCATGTTCTAGTTACGAAATCAAAAAGTTTCCTCTATGAGGCACAAATTTATATTCATTGCGATTTTACTGATGGTCTGTGTTTAACTAAAGATTATAATACATGTATCATAGAGAACTAGATTTTTTTCTTCACACATCAAGTTTCAAACCTGATATGTATTCAATCTCATGAGTGAATTTGAAATTATTCTGAATATTTTGCTAATTTGCATCAAAGGGGAATTGAACAGAACAAGAACAGTGTCAGTGAAATACGAGGGTAATACTTCTTTTATTTTACTATTGGACATTTTTATTACGTTGTTACACCGATGCATAATTCATTACGCTATCGTCATCATTCGATTATTCTGTTCATTTTGCTGTTGTTTAAAGTTTTCAAGTACATTTTGAGAGCTCATATCGAACTTCCATTGACTAATTTTTTTGTTCATTAAGTCTAAACCAAAGCTAGTCTAGTTATAAAACTTTTGTTTCAATTTTGCGTCGAATCACAATCTCTTACGTTTTTATTATTCAATTATTCTAATTATTTTGCTAGTGTTAATAGTCCACAAGTTCATTTTGACGGCTTTTATCAAACGCCCACTGACTCGTTCAAGTCTAGGCCAATGATCGTCTAGCATAAAAATGAGTTATTTTTCTGCTTATTCATGAAAATTTCTGAATATTTGACCTTGAAGTATACAGCATGCGTACCTACAAAAGTTATGAAATCAGAATTATTCATAAATTTATACAAATTTTAGTATGAAAATAAAACATCTGGTCGAGGCAAATGGCAACATTGCAACCCTAATCAAAATCCTTAATAGTTCATGTTCATCGTACATGGATGATTTACAGAAATGAAATACTGGAAATACTGAGAATATATTTTGTCAAATTACATAATATGAAACAAGTATTTAAATTTGATTTACTGAGATTCCCTTTCATCTTTGGAACCATGCTATCCATATTAGGGGTTGGTTTCTTGTACAGGTAATGGTTTAAGTTGTATTTACAGGTTATGTTGACAGAAAAATATCTTCTGAAAGTTAATTCAAAGTAATGTTCACCACTCCAATTATATTCTTTCAGTTTCTAATTATAGAACCCAACTTGATCAATCGCTATTTCCATTGGACATTTTTCAATCACAAAGATAATTTATGCAGCAAATTATTTCAGAGAAAAATGGATGGGAAACATTGAAATGGAAAGGAGTAAACTCTACCAGCAAAATATTGATGACACTTTTTTAGAAGAATTGAAGAAGATGCATAAGCAGAAGTGATTTTTGAATTAGGTACCTGTAACTCTTTAAAATTGAAGTATTTATATTGTTTATATTATTACAGCCTTAAAAAAAGTCAAGCACCCTCAGAATTCACTAATTGTTATTATTTATAATGATATTTTTCACTATAAATGGTTTTACATAAACCGCTACATGTGTTTCGCTATACAATAGCTTCCTGTAGTTAATAAAATTTTGGAGACTTATTTTAGTGTTTTTATCCAAGCAAGATTTTCATTTATCTAACTTCTTTTGGCATATGCTAGGAATTAATACCCTTGCGTATTTATATTTTTTTATTCAAGTTTTCAGCCAACAAATTTGTTATGCCAACAGACAATTGATACAAATGGGTAGAAATTAGCATTCTATCAAATTTTTCATATTGAATTCTTGATATCTTTAAGAAAATGAAGTAATTCTTATATAATAAAACTAAACAGTAACTTTACAGTCTTGTGAAATCAATAAATAACAAAATTAAAATTCATATAACAAACAACAAAAGGACATTCACAGAAGTCTTAATAATAAAACAATCTCATTATTGAAGAAATGTGACTAACTGAAACTATCTAATTACCTAAAATGTAGCTTGTACTTCACTCTTATTCAATAACTCTTGAAGTTGATTGGCACTTATGAGGACTTTAAACTGCTTTCTGCAATTTGACCAGTTTTGTCTCCATCAATCAACAGTTCTCTTCTCATAATTTTTAATAAAACTAAATGTTAACTTTTCAGTCTTGTGCGATTAATAAATAACAAAAATAGAATTCATATAACAAACAACTAAAAGACATCCACAGAAGCCTTGATAATAAAACAATCTAATTAATAAACGAAAATGACTAACCGAAGCAACCTATTTGCCTAAAATGTTATCAACTTCACTCTTATTCAATAATTCTTGAAGTTGATTGGCACTTGTTGTTATAACTTTAAACTGCTTTCTACAATTCAACCACTCCTTGTTCAATTTCGTTTTTATATCGTTGAGCTGCATTATCTGTTTTGACAATTCTTCAGATTGTTTTGTAGTTTCTTCCCTTGAAGGTTGGCCTTCGATATCTCTTGCAATCATGTCACAACTCAATTTATGGACTTTTGTGTACTTCACATCAGCAAGAAGAGCTGTACTAACTCCTATTGCCTTCTTTACATTCGATATATTATTTTCCATTACTTCTTGATAGGCTTTATAGGACTCTATTTGCTTGTCATAAGTTTGTTTCACCAGTTCAGATTTTTTCCTGGAGTGTTCCACTGCACTCAGTTGGCAACAAATCTTATGGTACATAACTCGCATCTCATCTTGTGAATCGTTTGGGATCGATATAAACTTCAGGATCATCTTTTGAAGAAAATTGATTCTTCGCTCATCCCCAGTTCCGTCGCCATCAAACATTAGTTTTCTTCTTATGATTTTTTCTGCAAAAACATAAATTACCTACATTGATGGGGTTCAATAAGTTATGCATACCGTCAGACATTTTTTAAATCATTTGAATTTTATTTTTTGGTAGTTTTGTATCTTGGGATTACCGCTATCTCTAATATCCCACTTCTCTAGCCAGTGTTGCCAGGTGATGTGGTATGGTTGAGCTGATTGTAATAACCACTTTCCATAGTTATAGTCGATATGTTTATTAATTGTAATATGAAACGTCACATAACATTATAACTGTCAGTTAAAAACCGAAGTTAAACTGTAACTAAGTAGAGTTGCTGTATGAATTATGAATATGAATAACAATTGAATTCAAAACCTATAAAACATGATACTTGAGGTGCAATACTTGGAGGTTAAATGGTCTCCGAACAAGAAAAAAATTGTTCATCCGAATTTTCGCATTTTTGTTGCGAATCGCAAAATAACCATTACAATTAACATTCACAATTGTACGGTATGTGGATAGTTTGTTATCAGCTGTTATTTTATTTCAATATCAAACACTTCAATGAATGTCAACTCAAGAGTTGTTTTGTATTTTGTTTACTCCTAACAAATAACAGAAACATTTTTCCATAAAAGAAGGATGTCATATTCAATTATCCACCGTGATCAACATATGCTTTAGAATATAAAATTACGTCATTGAAAAATTCAAAGTATGTGCTGTTTCTAGGCATACCTATTCTTACAGCCCAGTAAAAGATGCAACCCTCAATTCATGTATTACCTTTTTTTGCCATAAAAATATATTTAGGTTTGTCAATATACAAATGGATAAAAATAGTTCATCCATGCAAATTATGCACTGAAGACAAGACTCATAAATATAAAAATAAAAATGTAACGGCAAAGTGCAAACAGTTTTTTAAACTTATACAATTGAACGTAACTTTCGAACATAAACCAGAAGGAAAAGCCCCCCTGGAACAGCTACTTCCTTATATAAACGAATTTGTTTCGAAAGAAAAATTCTTTCGAAACAAATACTTTTATATAAACACTGAATTATACAAACAACACTTTTCTCTACTCAGTATGTATTCCAAAAATTCTTTTTATTGAATTTTTCCATAATTTCCAGAGACGATATAATTGAAAAAGTTGATACATTACTCCAGGCATCCAATATAAGACAAGAGTAAATGAAAGATGACGCTGGACATGATTCACACATATGTACCTATGTGATTCCATGATTTATCCGATTCGCAACGACGTTCAAATATTTCAACTATTTGTGGCATTCGTAGCAACCATTTCATTAGCAAAAGCATTGCGAAATTCGAAGAAATATGGCTGCGTCATTATTTAGTTATTTCAAATATCTACGATGTCCTACTACAAAAAAAAAGCTTCTTATGTTCAGGCTGTTCACAAAAAAAAAAGATAAAACAAATGTTCTCTTATGAAAGTAATTGTCTCAGTAATCCTGTCCATTGAAAGTCTGATGAAAATACGTATTTAGTTGATCACTTGAACTGTGCCGCATGTAATAAGGCCAAAGATGTAGATATCTTTGACCAGGAGAAGCGTCTGTTTTACCGTTAACAAAAATGTCTTATTTTCAACGTGCGAATCAAAGCATTCCTATCATTCCTAAACCAAAAGATCGTACTGTACCACACTATTCCGTAACAGTCACAGTATATACGCAATACTGTGACTGTACACTAAATTATCTGTAATAGGCAACGAGTCTAGGGTATTAAAACGGAAAACTTTAAAGTGTTTATTGAATCACCTAAATGGTACCTATGTTATATATCTTATTTTCTCAAATAAATCAAACTCGACCCATTTTAGAAAGCGATATTTTCTCTGTTGATTGTAATTTCTTGTATTCATTCCCGACAATATGCCCGTTTTCACATTTTATTGCAAAGGGATTGAAAAAGAAATAATTAGAACTGTCCACAGTCAGATTATACAGCGAACATTTAGAGAAGAAAAAGTCTCTTTAATTTCACCCAATGATGCCGGTAGCAGGATAGTAGCCGGTTGGGTTGGCGTGAGTGGTGTGTTCCACTCATTCAATCGATCGTCTGGTGCGAAACGGTGGTTCTAGCCGAGACACAGAATATTGTTTACTATTCTGTGGCTGAAATGCCAGACGATCGGTTTCCACTGGTTAACGGAAAATCAGATTTTTTCAACAGACTGGATATTTTCTGAATTCTGTGTACGGTACAGAGTACGGTGTTTTGAATTTAGCAATTTTCTACCACACGCAGTGATAAAGCAGCTTTAATCGCTGGAAGCTGCTGGACGCAAGCAGTAACATATCAAACAAAATTTTTGAAACACTGTAACAAAACTGAAAATTTTGAAGTTTAAATCTGGGTTTGATTAACGGTTAACCGTTAACCTAGAAATTATAGGGATAAAGCTGAAAATATATTCGTATGTGGGAATCCCATTAACGTAAATAAAGAATATAAAAGCATCCCTATTTCATAATGGAATTGAAATCTATTCTTAGAAAGCCCCCATCCTACTTGGAGGCTGTACATTATTCAGATATTTGGACTGAAAATATTGAACTTGTTTATGTAGAGGTAAAATATACTCAAAATCGTCACACACTGTTGATCCAATCTTTTTCAGGCAGACAACAGTGATATTATTTCTTCAGAACGAGAAAGCCTTCTGCCAGATCAAAGTAATGGCAGCATTCTTGAAATAACTGGTAGTCCACTTGAAGTTGATCTTCAAGGTGATGAAAGTCTCATAAAATTGAATAAGGCAGTTGTGAACTACTGGTCTGAAGAAGAATCTAAGCATTTTCCGATTGATATCAAAACTGCTAGGTCCTATATCAATCAGCAAATGAAATTGAAAATAAAAAATCCAGAACCTCTCTTCGTCATCTGCAATGGAGAAAACCCCCAGCGAACTGTGTTAATAGGAGCTCACAGAACAAACAAATTCATATCGACCTGTCTACTTCATATTGTGGGTTGTTTACCAAAGGATAATGAACAAATTTCATTAAATGAAATGGAAAACAGTCATCGGATTTTAGTGAGACATGGAGATCATAAGGTAGCAATTTTTGTAAATAGTAAACCTGAAGTGAAGGAAGAATACCTCTATTTGTAGATAAATTACTTAGTTCGATTTAAATACTTTGTATTTGGCCGTTTTCTTCAGAATGTGAGAGATATTTATGCGATGGAACATTCTGGAAGTATCAGTATTGAAATCAGTTATAATAAAAAATATCATTTGGATCTACCCCAAGACTCGCCTAATATTAAGAAAATGGTGAGTTAAGTAGTTTAATATCCATTATGTTACATAAATGTTGAAATTAACTTGACAGGAATTGCAATTCTCTTTTTTGATAACTACATGTACATTCAAAAAATGCACAACAATCAATTTAATTTTCCAACACCGAGAATTATATTGTCTAAAATAATTCTTGGTATAAGGGCTTTGTTAGAATATCTGAAATTCACTAACATGGTTAATGTTGAAAATTTTTTCAGCAAACTGTTTTCAATCTTCAGATCTCTTATGAAAGTCAGGATTTTGCTTGTATTTTCTCTGAATAATATTTTCTTCATTGGTAGATATCCTGCAGATGATATACCACCAAACTCAGCATCTCCTTCACTATTACTACTTTAAATCTGTAATCTGTAATTGATTGTTCCCATTTGAAATTTTATAAGCCTTCTCACAGACTTCTAGTCATTTTTTAAAGGACTTTGCATTGCCTGAGATGCAAAATTCCGCAGTAGTTGCCACTTCTAAATACAGAAGACTACTGTTACATATGTATGATTCTCTTAATGAAGATACAAAATACAATCTCAACTCAACTTTTTTGTCAATAACCACTCATCTTAGCAAATTATATGTATATGGATGGCTCATATAATCAATTTTAGAAACAAATCACCTACTTACTGCTTATATCTCTTGAGAAATGCCGAGGATATTGTAGATGAAACTGTTGTTCTTATTGCCTACAATGTTTTTTTTCATAATATCATGTCCAATGGAATTCTCTTGCCGCCAAAAAGGGCAATAAGAGTAATAACAAATTCAAAATTTGATAACAGTTGTACAGAAATAAATCTGTTATAGTTCCTTTCTTTTGCTTATAAGAATGTTAACTCTTTCTAAGTCAATTTTTCAAAGGGGTAAAAAGTTTTCTATTGTCAATGTATTTTATAAAGTGAAGAATTTATATATTTCTTGAATGGAATATGACTCAATGACAGTACCAGTTTGATCAGGAATTTATGGCATAATGAGACAATGATTCAAACTAAATATTTGAGTGATATTTTAGACTGCATGATTTCAAACTTTCCTATTATTGCGAGTCACAGAAATTGTGCTTCTTTTAGAAATATTTCAAATTTAGAAGGAACTTTTGATTTTTTCTTGAGAACAAAAACTTTTCTGTGCTTTGAGAAACTATCTTTAGAGGTAATGAAGTATTTGCAGCCTTTACAAGAGATATTCTTTTCATTGGACTGTAGACAGAACCTTGTCCAAAACTCAGTCTCTGCTGTTTTCCATAATTCCTTCATCCTGCAAGAAATTATTCACATAGTATTTATTTTGATGACATCCTGATAAACTTGCAAACTGTCTTCTTTGGTAAAATGAATCTTTTCGTGTGTGACGACTTTAGCAATTTGACTTGGATATGCATGAAATATAAGTAATTTCTCCATTCGATTGTAGCTACAGTTTTTTCATTTGGAATATTGACCATTGACTATCAGGCATTTTTGACTATCCCAGTGCGTTTTCACGCCTATGTCTATAACAGCAGATAACGAAAACACCATTACCTCTCAGCTTCCAGATATACTAAACATCCATCAAAACATTTTGAATCCATCTGCCATCCGAAAACATCTCGATATCAATGTTTTCGATTGTCAAGTTGGCGGGAATTCGGTCAAAATGTTGAAGAGAACCAATTTCTAAATTGTCGACGTTTCGAAACTTTATTGTTTCATCTTCAGGGCTCTGAAGTATAAGAACAAGACATACATATTAAAGTGGAAATTTACAAAGCAGTTCTGTTAGAAACAAAATAAATTATGTAATATAACAATC
>WOGR01003380.1:0-15968 GCA_015342045.1 Leptinotarsa lineolata
GATAGGTCGTTGTGAGCTTGTCGTGAGCGAAAGTAATGACGTCATGAGTGACGTTTTCGCCGCGACCACAACGACCGCGATCGTTATGTGGAACGGCTGATGGAGCATTTTGATCGTTGTGAGCGCTTAGTGGAACACACGGAAAGTTATCACTCTTATATAATTCAGTTTTTAGTTCCAGAGTGACAAGTGATTTTTAGTTCCAACTCGAAGTGACGAACGTTTGGAGTAACAATTATAAATGTTTGCGCTCAATATTTATCAGCTATAATAATTATCATTTCAATTTTTGTCATTGAATCGACATTTTTTTCAAGGACAAAACACAAGCACTACAGGAAAATCCTTGAGACGCTCTAAGAGCGGTGTCTGTGCGAAAGTAGTGATTGACGTTGGATTTGAATCGCTGGAGATTAAGTTCATTTGGAAAAACGTTCTCGGGAAGTTTATTCCACATGAAGACATTGTGACAGTACATTTTTACAGCATTTTTACGTTTTAGGTGCAGAAAGCAACCTTTCGATGGGATTATCCAATATATAAGGAACACATATATCAGTTTCAATTGTATAAGTTACTTGGAATCACAAATAAAACTATTAGAGGAGGTTGCGAGAAATCATCATTTTCATGTTGATAATGACAAATTTCCATGTTGATATTGATAAATTTTCATGTTATTGATAAATTTCCATGTAATATTGACAAATTTCTATAAATACTTTTTCATATTTAACGTTGTTTAGCATTCCTGTGAAATGATAATATATTTCGATTCCATAAGGAATTACAAACTGACCAGGAAAAAGTGATATTCTTTGGAAGTGTTATTATGTGTTAGATATAAAATGAATGAAATTTATAAAAATGAGTCCATTGGTTTATAGCAGATTTGTAAAAATAAATTATTTCCCTTAAGAAGGTAAGGCAATTGATTTGAATCAATTTCAGAAATGATATTTTGTTTTCATATCGATACATTCAGCTGAGAATATTTCAGGAAATAATCTTCATAAATACCAATTCAAACTTTTCCATGTTTCATTATTCATTTCACCTTGATCATACATTTTTAATTACGTTCTGGAGGAAAAATAATGAAATTACATAGGTAAGTCAATGAAACATTTACAATATAAAATAAAATCAAGCAATACATCATCCACTTAAGGAAAATTCTCTAAGATTCTACCCAAGGTACTACAAATAAAGTGTTAATATATGCACATTAAAATATCAAGTCATCTTCAGTCTCTGACCATCTGTACTGAAAAAAACTCATCGATATTATAAGGGATTTTAAATGCAGCCCCTTCTTTACTGTACCTTTCAATCTTCTAAGAGTAAAACTTTTCATTTTTCAAAAATTGTATTGTAAATTTTCACCAAAATGAAATCATTCTGTATAGCCGGTCTCTCGTGATACTCTTGATAATCTGATCTGAAATAAAACGACTCGTCCTACCGAGTCGTGATTTCATCATGCTGGTTGCTCTCATGATATTGCTCAATAACAAGTGGAAGTTTGGCAATAAAATTTTCATTTCTTGTAGTGTTACTTTCGATAATTCGATTGTTATGAATCACCTTAGTCAAGGTCAATTTTTCTAAAACATTGAACAAAATATTTTTGTTGGGGAAATCAGGGTTTTTAACGATCTATTTCGTCTATTTTCGCCTTCCAAGATCTGAAAAAAATATAAAAACTAATGGAAAACTTTATACGATTGCGGAAGGTGGAAATACCCGAAGAAGCAAGATAAAAACAATTTTTTTACACCACAGCCCTATACCCATTGCCCTAAAATACCTTTGCTGAAAAATCTTGAATTGAGGAGCTATAAAAAATTAAAAGATGTTAGTGTATATACCTATAATTCTTACTTAAATATCACAATAAGAACAGTAAACATATACCTTTGAGGCTAAACACAAATACTAAAGGTAAGTTAATTTACAGGGTTTTTTCAACATTCTTGATAACGTTGCTGAAATCCACTTTGGACGGGGTGAGGTAAAATGCTGGGGCCACCTGGACTCCGCAAGGACACTGACAGCCCATAATCCAACTGAATGATCCGAGCTTGCTAGAACATTTCGGACAAAGCACTTTCCCCTGCATCCCCTCCGTAACATTCATCCAAGCCATGGGTTCGATGAAATACGTTTGGGTGCAATTCTCCCCTTTGTTCTTGTGAAGAATCAGTTTCGATTCACCGGCCAAAACCCTCCTGCACTTGCGACAGCGATAAACGTTGGGCTCGGGCTGGATTTGCTCTTTTCCAGGATCAGGCTGAATGAGGTCATGGAATTCGGGGGTGAGCACTTTGACTTTCCTTACTCTATCTGCTGCGATGGTCAGTCGGTATGTTCTGAAAAGTTTGCTGGTTTTGTCGACCTTGTATCCCATTTCCTTATAAAGCTTCAGCTGTGAAACAAATCCCTGATTAGGGTAAACAATTCTACGTTTGCTTTTCACTTTCTCGAAGGCCTCGTGATAACTCAGCTGATACTTCTTCATAATATAGGCTATTACGAGGCTGGCGCTCCGTGACACTCCAAAATAGCAGTGCACTAGTACAGCCCCCTTCGAAATCCCTTCTCTTATGAACAAGTCCGCTTCTTCAAGGTGTGACAAGAGATCTTCTTTAGGCTGGTCTGACAACTGAATGAATTTCGTGACAATATGCTTGAGTTCTAGTATTGTCCGTGGTAGAGGGCAGGTGTCTATAGTTAGTATATGAGTTATTTTATTTTTATTCAAGATTTCCGTGTTTTTGGCGGCCGCCAGTCCTCCAAGAAAGAGATTTTGTTCAATAATATCGATGCTAGGCTGGCCTAGGCTGAAATCCGTTTTGTACATGATGTTCCTGAAATGAATGAGATTTATCTTTTCATTTTTAATGGGTGTAATTGCTTACATTGTGACAGCTAATCTGTTAAATGTTTGGTGGAGCCTTTAATTTCAATTTATTTTTTCCATTTGATTTTGAAATGTTTTCTATTACTGTTATCAAGGTTCAATGAATTGCGTATCATTGATAAAATGATTAGTTATCAAATTTATCTTAATGGGATAAATATACCTATCCCGTTATTTTATGCATTTCATTAAAAGCCACAGAAAAGAAATTTTTATCTTCCTACTACGTCTAAATTTGAAATCAGAATAAACTACATTTATCTTATGCCAAATTAAATTTTAGATTTACCTGTTGCGATTTACAGCTGATTCTGGCAACTAAACTGGTAACATAACTTTTCGTTATTTATTTACGTTTATTTATAAACAAACTGTCATTCTTGTAGGTCAAATAAACCTGATTTTAGTTTTGGAAATTAACCTCTGAACTTGCTTCTTCTTCTTTTCGATTCACTGGCCTCAGAAACTATGGCTATCCGGCAAGTTGGAAACAAACGTTGGTGTTGAAGCCAAATGTGACCACACTCAAGTGGACCTGCGGCGGGCCCATCTACATTTGGTTTGAAATTACTATCCAGGAACTTGTCATGCACGGCAAGCTAAAAATAATCCAGTCATATTATACAGGCGAAAACAGTGGTTGCCCATGCACTACGAAGACATTGCACTAGCAAGCACATCACCTGAAGCACATCAACAGCGTAAGACCTTCCATCAATTTCATCAGAGGATTATAGGAAAGGATAAGAAGAATTGGGGCCAACTACAACATCAGAACCTGCTTCAGATCCGGAAACACTATCCGTAGCAGCCTTACGAAAACCAGGCCCCAAACGCGGACTGCGATTCCAAGATGCCCAATACCCTGTGAGTGCTGAAAATTCTATATCGATGAAACCAAGAGGCCATTGAAAGTTCGTATTGCCGAGCACAAAAAACACACACTGCGAGGGGAAACCAGCAAATCAGGAATAACAGAGCATGTTTGGACACATCAACATAACATCGAGTGGTCCCAAGCTGAGATCGTATACAAGGAGGAACACTGGTTTACAAGGAAATTCAAAGAAGCCGCATATATGCTGTCCAACAACGTATTTAGCCAAGCTAGCGTAGAGATACGCAACGTATGGAAACCAATAATCAAAGAAAAAATGGCCAACTCCCGCCAAACGGTCATCTCCCGCTAAACCGATGGAGGGGAGAGAGGAGATAAGTGATAAATGAAAGGAGAGGATAAGTGAAAGTACTCGAAAGACCCATAAATAGTCATCTCTCGGAGGAATTAGTCCAATCATCACCCGAAGACGATTGTGGATACTAACAATCGAAACGTCGTGAAGTAACGTGGTTTGAAATCGCCTAATTTTTTTAATTATCAATTTATTTTTTATTTTATTTGTTCAATTTTTTCACTTGTATTTTATTTCACTGTGAATTCTTTTCAGGTTTTTTTTTGCTTAATATATTTGTCATTTTCGGCTATTCTTTTAATTTTCAGTTGTATCTTTTATTTCAGGGATTTCAAATCATTTTATACAATATTAGACAATGGAAGTCCGAACTGATGAAATTCAGCACATAGGTTGTTCGCAATGTAAGCACAGAGTCTATTCGGAAGTAAAGCACAACTATCGTCAATGGTCTACAATTTCAGCGCAAATCGCATCCGTTACAGCTTGAGGTGGGATGAGGTAAGGAAGGAATGTAATGTCTTTAAGTTATGAATCAAGAATAAGGCGTAGTGTTTCCTTAATGGCCCATATTTCCGCAGCACATATGGAGAAGTAGGAGGGAAGACTAGCAGTGACTTCAGCAATAGTTGGCGAGAAAATTCCATAGCCTACACGGCCAGAGGTATCCTTGGATCCGTCCGTATGGAAGTGGGTGTAATTTGAAAACAATAAGTTAGCTAATCGAGCGAATTCTCTTTTATTATTGTTTTGCTTCGATAGGTCAAATTCTTTGAAAGACAATGGTGAGGCAAGAATGTCCATATCAATCATAAAACAAGAAAGAGTTGGGAGGAGTAGAATTTCATTTGATTTTTGGGAAAGTGAGTGGTATGCTTCCATGATAATGTGTATAATATGATTACGGTATGATAAAAGTTTTGCTACCCATTTGTGGGCTAACCACAGTCGTCGAGTAGCTAAAGGACACTCCCCTCCCTCCGACAATAATACATTTGTGGGGATAGATCGCATTAAACCTAAAGCAATTCGCAAGGCTTGATATTGCAGTCAATACAATTGTAAGGTTACCTGTTTAGAACAATGACTCAGGAAAATGCTTCCATTATCCAAGTGTAAACGGATCAGAGATCCGATAAAAGGAAAAGGGTTGATGGTGCACCAAGTTCTACATAAGAATCGTAAAATATTAATGCTTTTTTGTGCTCGCATACTGAGAATGTTAACGTGCGGTTTCCATGATAAGTTTCTGTCAAATATCACACCCGAATATATTATTTGTGAACTCCATGTTATTGGACTATGATTGACAAGTATAGACCGATGATAAGACACCGACTCGCGACCCTCCTCAAATAATATAGCTTTACATTTATTTACTAATAGTTGTAGACCATTATCCTGCAAAACCAAGGTCCAGTCATCAATAGAAGAGTTGAGCTGATCGATAATAGTATCGAAATTGGGAACACTACCAATTAAAGTAAAGTCATCCGCGTAACCCAAAAGTAAAAAAATCCTCACCTACAACATTTTTAATAGGGTTACAATAAATGTTGAAAAGTAACGGGCTAAGAGGGGAGCCTTGTAGAAGTCCCTTATGAGCTGGCTTAGGTCCTACTATGCATCCACTGGAAGGTTCGATCACACATATTTGTCGGTCCCTTATACAGGAAAAGATGAGATCGGATAAGTCTAGCGGTGTACCATACTCAGAGAGACGGTGACTTAATTTTGGGATGACGACATTATCATATGCTGAAGAGATGTCAATGAGAACTACCACAGCAAATTTATTTAAGGCTAGACTAGCCGCCACTTTGGAATATAGAGCCCCCAGATTGTCTTGTATCCCTCTTCCTTCCGAAAGCCAGACTGAAATGGATTTAGAAGTTGGTGATTCTCCATGTGCCATTCAACATAATTTTTGATCATTGTTTCTAACACTTTTTCAGGACAAGAGGTAAGCGAAATTGGACGCCACCCTGCAATACTACCTAGATCTTTCCCTGGTTTAGGTATAGGATATACCATCTGCGTTTTCCACCACATCGGCACAGTTGTTTGGTTCAGTAAAAGCTAATTCAAAAAATTAAGAAGACTCTGGACACCCCGTTCAGGTAAATGAGTAAGCATACTATATGCGATCGAATCGGCCCTGGGGCCGAGTCTCGTTTATTCTGGATTGCTAGTGAAAATTCGTTCATAGTAAACGGTGGACTGGGCGCTGAACTGTTATTCCTTATTGGGAACTGGAAGTCGAAGATTGGTTGCGTGAGAGGTTGAAGGAAATCTTCGGCTATATTAGAATTCAGTGTAGGACCTCGACGTATGTTATTCCTAGATCTCGAGAATGCCCTAACAAAAGACCATACTTTGGAAATGGGGGTGGAAAGGGATAATCTTGAACAGAAATCATGAAATCCGTTTTTTTTTTCGTAAGGTCAACCGAGTTAGTGATCTAATGCGTCTGATCCCAACAAAATTTTCCAGAGAAGGAAAATATTTATATTTTGAAAATGCAGCCTTACGTTTGGAAATTACGTCAGAGCATTCCTGATTCGACCATGGATGTTGAGGTTTGCCGATCGTATACTTGAGCTTCTTAGGAATAGCAACATACGCAGCCGCTAAAAAGTAACTTTCCAACTCTGCATATGGAATATGTTGATGCGGAATAGTCGTCTCCAAAAACAAGGTATATTTATTCCAGTCAGCTTTCTAATATTATACTGCACTCTTTGTGTTTCAGTAGAAATGGTTTCCTGGATGTCTGTCTGAAACGAGCAAACAACTGGGAAATGATCACTCATGCTTGCATTAGGTATGAGGTCCCACTGTAGCTGAAACTAAATTAAAGGAGAACAATGTCCGGTGCACTAACATTCTCTTCTGGTGAAACAACACGCGTTCCTCTCCCATCATTCAATACTGTCCACCCATTCGAATCAATGAAGTTATATAAAATGATTCCATTGCGATTGTTGGAAGTTGAACCCCAGGCTAGGTGTTGACCATTGAGGTCTCCTAGTAAAAGAAATGGTTTACAAGATGATTGTATCATCTGGAGTTATATATTCGGCAGAAGAAAGGTATAAGGGGCCAAGTAAATTGTGAATAAGCTAAACTTATCTAATTCTACCCCCAAAACGTGCATTTTACGAGGGAGCTGAATATGAGACAAATCTAGAATATTATATGTCAGTTGAGACTGATGGTTAATCAGGTCATCAATATTGTCAGAAGGAGCTGAGGTTAGATTAGGAGAGAAAGAAGTAGAAGCAGTTTGGGGTTCAGGTTGTATTTGAGAAAAATTGGATGGCGAGGAATTGGAAACGAGAGACTGCAAATTATGAGGGGTATTATAGGAATAAGGCCTCATTATGTGCTATCACATCATATCCTGATGACAGTCTCTCAATGGTACTTGGTTTATGCCGTTTTACATTCGTGAAGAATTTCCCATGGCACCAGAAAGTTGAAGGAAATTGCTCATTCCGATGGAATGATTGTCTTGTTTCCTGAGGTATCATAGATGGAAATAGCTGGCATGCTTCGTAATATGAGAGATCATGAAAGAATATTGCCTCGTTGATATTTCGCTGCCTGTCAAATTCCTTACAACCAATATTAGTTGCTTCATGTGGTCCATGGCAATAGATACACTTTATGGCATTGACACATGTTTCAACTAGTTCATGAGTTTCTCCGCAATGTTTACATCGTGTTTTCCTCCTACACAGATTTGCAGAATGACCAAATCGCAAGCAGTTTTTGCATTGATTAACTGTGAAATATAGGCATCAACAAATGATGTGAAGTAAATAATTTTACTACATCAGGTCTGGTTCGACCTTCAAATGCGAGATGGCTCATATGTAAATGTGTCACCATTTCTTACTTTCCTATTAAATCTTCTAGTTTCCTTCAGTATATTGGACGACATCATCTGGTGTGATTGAAAGACCTGCATCCCTGATGATCCCTTTTATAATGAGGAGTCGCTGAGGAATATATGATTTGAAACCTTGACTGAGGTATGCATGGTTAGCAAGAAATTATTAGCGTCTCTTGCAGTTGAGAATGTAACTCCAACACGGTTTACACCTTTTTTCTTGATTTCTGTTCTTGGCATTTAAAAGATGCAATTTTTTCCCTAATTCCATTGGATGGATCTGGGCTACATTATTACCCTCGACGATAACTGTAAAAGGTCCAAAATCAGTGTCATAATAGGAATTCTTTCTCCGTTTCGTGGAATCTATCTTTTTTTCCGGAACTCTACTGCGTCAAGAACTTCAGGGTCCTCACGGAATGAGTCAGTTAAAGCCGTTATCTCATTTTCTAAATTAGCTAGGACAGTTTTATAAATAGGGGAAAGTTGATGTAAACTAATGAGAAGGGATTTAGAAGGAGGGGAAAGCTGATCAATCACATTGTTATTTTGCATATTGATGTCAGGAGGATCTCCACCGGGGGACTTAGTCCCCATACTAGTATTGTTAGGGCACCAACACTACTTGCTACACAGTTCAGCTAAGCAAAAACGTAAAAATAAGGGTAACTCATAGTAATCGCGTGAAAAAAAAGTCACTAGGCTCACTAACTAAATTAACAAATATGAATCCAACCCAAAAATCCGCTTTTTAAGTTCTTACCACGAACAATCTCATTCGTTGATTCCTAAATAATTAATTGAATAATCTTGTATATAGACTGAACATTAGACAGAAACCTGTATGAAGTTTTGATAAAATAATTTGATGAACATGGATGGCATCAACAATATTAAATTTTAATGCACACAATTTCCGAGAGTAGAATAGTAATACCTTGTAATAACTTTGTATATAGACTTATATACAAAGGTAATGCCACAGTAAAAACTTTTCTAATGTGGTAGAGCTAAAAATGATTTGTTTGGAAAATAATTTAATGTAACGATGTCATTTGCCTAGTAGAGCCATTGATCTACTAGGTAAATCTCCAGCAATATGAATGGAAATATAAATATACCTATTACATGAGTTGAAGGATTCTAACTTTGCGGTCACTCGAAAAGATTCGGCGGACTTCGATTTCGTCACATATACGAGGGCATCGAGTTACAGAGATTAGATTTTAGATTAGTTAGCATCTTTAAAACTTGCTTTATTTTCGTTTATACCAAATGGATATGTCAGATGTCAATCAACTGCATTTATGTTCAGTTGAAACAATTGAAAGAACGGTTTGATACAATTTTAGTGGTTACATAAACAATATAACGTTATTTTCGAAAGATGGAATATATTGAATGAAACTAAAATGTTTTCCAGTATTTTTCCTAAAAAACATTGTACCGCTTCTTTTAGCGGTTTCATCAAGTTCATCCAAGTGTTTATCGAGTCTGTATCATTTCCCCACTAACATTCCATTCTGTCCCCAATAGGCAACAAGACCCCTGCACTACACAAACTTGGATTGTGTATCAACATGAATCAATAAACATATAATAACGAACATAACCTCACTGAAATTCAATCCAAAGTAATGAAAATATAATGATTTGGTGGATAAAATTGTAGAATGTAAAAACAAATTTGGTTGATATTAATATCACAAAAAACGAATTGATAGACAGAACACTGGTCCACTACACCGAACTGGTGGAAATAGAAACATACCTACCTATTAGTTCGGAGGTCAGGTCAGTGATGTGTAGTTAAAAGGATAAATACATAAGGTAAATAATAAGTTTAAAGTGTAATCGAAGCAAGAAGTGTTGAATTGAATTTTAAATTATTTAATGAAATAAATGAATGAAACAAGCATTCCACTTGTTAATAAGAACCCATATAGACGTAACAAATACCAAAATACCCGATTTTACTAATAAAAATATTTGAAGACTGCCATAAAAATAATCTCAACCTAAAAAATATTTTCAAATTTCAGACGCCTCAAAACTCAATTGAACAGTTTCATAATTGGCTAGTCTCATCATTGACAGAGAAATCTCTTTGGATATAGTATGATAGATACGAATAACGTATTGAAACTGACATTCACTTTAAAAAATATATCTTGACGTATTCATTATTATCATTTATTTACTTACAATTTCACATATACAAGACTTTGATAAAAATTTTTTCTTATGTTTTATAACCAAGATGTGAGGAGATGTGTACCTCTTTCCATTTTATTCAACATACTAGCGACTCGCCTAATATTTGACTTTTATATGGAGACATTTTTGGTACCTCAGATTACGTTTTTACCATTTTCGTGAAGATCGTTAATTTTTATAATGTAGTACCTACATATCGGTTTAATAGTTTTTTAATTCATCCGTTCCAATCATATAATCTTTGTATAGACTATACAAGGATGAATTGCAAATCCTCAGGATGCCTAACGAATATTTTCGTTGTAATTTGCAACTTCTCAATGTATTGCGTAAATATTTTGAAACACTAGAGTCTTTTTGTTTATGTCGTTTAGATAGATAATCAAATTCCACGATAAAAACCGGAAATACTCCCATATTTTTTGTTGAATCTAATTGAAGTCCTGTTGAAATAATTTATATAGGTAGACGTTTGCGCAGAAGCTATCAATCTGAATTTTCGAGTATCTTCAACCTGTTAGACTCAACAATTCCCAATAACTGAACGTCATAATATTATCGCTGGGTACTGGAGTTATTAATGACTTGAATTCATCATTTCATCATTTTCGTCGATGTCGATATGAACCGGATTCGGATTCGGGACTGGAGCAGTTGGGAATGCTGGATTGAGGTTGGCGTTCAACTGTTGAAGTGTATTAAGCTGCTTCATGTTAGCATTAACAGCAGCGGCAATATTTTCTTGCTGATTATTATTATTGTTGTTATTGGCAATCCTAGCCAGGTTTCGCTGATTCTCCAAAACTATACTTTTTTGTCGCTTTTCTTCCATGAGCCTGTCCCTGTGTTTATGTATGTAATCTTGGACATTTGGTAGGCCACCTATCCTATGACACATGCAGAGAGGGCAATATAATATAATATAAACAAATATAATTTTTTTCTTCACAATATCAGTTTAAATTTTTATTATTGCTTCCATTTTTTTGTGGATATTCATTTTATTCAGTAAACTTACATGTGTTGCATCTGAATTTAAATAAATCAGGAAGCACTAATTCTTGAAAAGGCTTCATATGAACTTCTCACCTAAAAATATTACATTTTACGCTTCTGCTTAGATAGAATAACCGATTTAGATACGTTCATATACCTATATCTAAGTCAAGGACAAAGACTAGAAAAGAAAAGAATTTGGTACATTTTTAGAACAGAGTACCCTTGACATTCGACATTCAGTGTCTCTGCCAACGCTCGTGAAAATGAGAGAAAAAACCTCACAAAAATACCTCAGTCGAGAGTTTATGAGTGTGTGCAGCATTTACTTTACATCATATTTGAAGTGGATCACAAACAAATACCAAAGATAGAAGGAAAATTATTTAGTTATTTTCCTAGAATTTTCATTACCTTATTTTTGAAGATTTCATTTTTATTTTCTTTGAATAAGTGTATTTCATAAGAACTTAGGCTTTCACAGCCGGAGTGTATTTCATCATGTAGTTTTTTAATACATAGGTATTAAACATAAACTATCGTAGGTATTACCTACGATATTACCTTATTTGTGAAAATAAAATTGTTCAGTCAGATTTGAAATTTTTATTTGAGTATAAAAATATCAAATACAAATAATTCAATAGCTCAAACATCAAAATATATTTATTGTCTACGAACATTTTTCCAAATATGCTGACTCTTCAGTTGTGAAATGTAGCTAAAATGGCTGGCAGAGTGTACATGTAGGCCTCTTAGTCAAGCAGTCTCTGTATACACCAGGCTAGGAGTGAAATTTGAGTAAAAGTTGGGAATTTCGAAAATGGTAAAAATGACAGAAAAAGTTAAATGAAGGCAAAGGTACTGTTATAAATCATGCCCTGAAGAAAGTAACGCAGTCCGCCACTGGTAGCCGTAAGCCATCTGTGACGTGGCTTGGAGCGCGCTCGGCCCGAGTGAAGTTTCGCGAATTTTCGATGATGTTCACCTGCATTCTACATGTGTCGAGGACACCGTTACCGTCGTTCCATAGAAGTCCAAGGAAAAATCTAGCACCTTCGATTGCCAAATATAAGCGTTATCCACCCGCCTATCAGGACATCAGTCCAAATATGTCCATTTGTCCCTCTGACAAATACTAATTTGAAAGGGCAAGGGAGCAGGGCTCCAGCCTAAATTAAACCAAGATGCATCGGTCCTATCAGGACAGTCTAGTTTAGTGCAAATACAGTGCGGTACGCGGAGCGATCTAACAAGGCAATAGACATTCAAATAGTTTTAGTTGAAGTGTTTTGTTACAACGAAAGTGAAATAAAGTTGAGTTTGATTATTGTTCAGTGTAGTCAATTATTATCGAACCCATGGTAAAAATGTAACATTTGGTTTTGGAAGTGGAATAATTGATTGAGAATTTTCTGTTTTATGGTGAAAACAAGAAGTGTCGATTACGACGAGATGGAAAAGCTTGAGAAAATGTTCGAGGCTTTGCAAGCAAGCCTGGCGGAAGAACGAAATCGCCGAAATGATGCAGATGAACGACGGAGAGGGGAAGAAAAATACGCCGAAAGGAAGACCGTGAATTACTACTGAGTATTCAGGAAAAACGAGGGAGAGACAGAGAAGAGGATCGCAAATTATTGGAAAAACAAGAAAGAGATATAGAGGAAGATCGAAAATTATTGGTAAATATTCAGGAAAACATGAAAAAGACAGAGACTTGCTAAATATTCAGGAAAAGCAGGAAAAAGACAATCAGATGTATCTTTATTTATTGGAGGATTTAAAATCTTCTCAAGTGAGTATAGTGGACGTACAGGAATTTATTCAGGAAGAATTTGAAAAAGTATTCCGGGAAACGAAGGAAGGATTGAAAAAAGTAGCCGATGAGAAGCTCGACGGAGTTGAAAAGAAATTTGAAGAGGAGTTTGAAGGAGTTGGAAGGAAACCTGAAGGAGTCGACAAAAAGTTTGAAGGAGTCGACAAAAAGTTTGAAGAGGTTTTTCGGGAACTTCGGGAAGAATTATCGGCAATGAAGAAGATTGCTGTGGAAAAATGCAAATCGGAGATGACATCTCTCCCTTCTAGCAGTAGTTATATCAAATCTCCAACATTCGATGGCGAATCTTCAATTTATCGCAGACAATTTGAGGCCGCTACGGAAAATAATGGGTGGAAAAATGAGGAGAAAGCAACAGCTCTCATACTGGCACTACGAGGAAAAACCTCCAAAATTCTGCAAAATATTCCAGTAAATAGGCAGAAGGACTATGAAGCAGTCGTATCAGCTTTGGAGATCAGGTATGGAAGTGAGCACCTTCAATAGGTCTACCAAGCTCAACTGAAGGTGAGAACTCAAGGTCCATCCGAGAGTCTGCAGGAGTTTGGGGCTGAAGTTGAAGGGTTGGTAAGACTCGCCTACTCAGAAGCATCTGATAACTTCACCCGCTGGATTAGTGTCCATAGTTCCATTGACGGGGTTCGTGGCACGGAGCTGCATCAGTCGCTGAGGATGGCGCGTCATAAAAAATTGAATGAAGCCATTATTTATGCCCTAGAATTTGAAGCTGCCAAAAATGCTTCGCAAATACAACGAAAAGTTCTAGGAAGGGCCATCAATGAAAAGGAACACGAAAGAACAGATCGAATCTTGGCAGGTCTAGAGGAACTTCTGAAGAAATATTTTATGAATGGAACTGCTCCCAAGAAAGACTCAAACGACCCAATAGGGACAACGAAACGTTTGATCGGGACGATCAAGTTTTAGGGGGGATAATGTTACAAAATCCCTAGTGCCGCAACTGACTACAATCACTCACTTCCACGACAGGACTGCTACCTGATCATGACGTCATACGCGCGTTGCTTCCCTATGCGGTAACTGGAAAAACCTCGATAAAAGAATTCCAACGTCGACCTTGGAAGCGCGCTAATTTCGAAACATCGTGATTGGTATGGAACTTCTAGGAATTCTAAACGAATCGACATTACTATAAAAAAACGAGTTCCTTCGGGAGCCGAGGAGTTGTAGCAAGAGAGTGTTCAAAATTTTAAGCGAGCGAGTATTCTAAGTGAATTACAATCAGTGCAGTAGTAGTGTAGTAAAGTAAAAAGAAGTTATTCGAGAGTCATTAGTGTTATTGTTTTGAAACGAACCCTAATAAATATCGTAACAATACTTTTTTTTGTATAGTGTGAGTCAACAAGATTTCCTCAGAAGAAACAATTTTACGAACTGCTCAATTTTTTTGCAGTAACATCAATGACCACTATCATTTGAAATCATATTCTTGCATACTGAGCGTGGCCAACGAAAATTATATTTTTTTCAATTGAACACTCAGTATATGAATACGTCTTCCGCTTCCATATTTTTAGGCTCTCTGAGGAATTTTTGTTTTCGAATTTCCATTGCGGAATCGCCAAGTTATTCCGGAAAAACCTATTTTGCAAACAATAATTTTCTCATTCACCACCCGCATGCCCACAGCAATTGGGTGAATCATTTTCAAGAATAATAAGTCAACATCACAATGATGATTTCTAGATTTCCAACGTTCGAAAATAATTCATAGGGTTCTCCGTGAAACCGGTCAAGTTTCATTCATTTTCAAACAGACCTAATTCAACTTTTTCGAATGAAACACCCTGTATTTTTTCATTTGTATTAAATGGTTTAACATTTCACTACATTTTTATCAGAAATATACTATACGGAAAACTGATATCTTTCAAATTATACCAAGTTTTCGTAATTGTTATAACCACAAAAAAAATGTATTTTCTTACATTCACTAACTCAAATTTTATTTCCGAATATTCAAACTAATCGCTAGTACATAAGCATTTTTATACCATCTAGTGATAGCTATGAGTGGTTTCAATGATAAGAAATGCGTTAAAATTCTGAAGAATATTTATACTGCTTTCTTTATTGGAAACCCAGTTATCCATGACTGACATCAAAACATGAATAATGGAATTTTTCCATAACGCCATTTATTGACTTCGTTTTCGCATGTAGATTGAATAATTTTCATCATGAATTATGTATTAGAAGGTATGGTGCAAATGGTTTATGCTTTGAGGGAAATTGGCAGATTACAAACAGAAGTTCCCCGAAAAAAGACAACTAGATGGAAAGACATTTCAGCCTCAAATAACAAGATTTGGAAGACTGGTAATGCCGATGAACCATCAACAGCGTTGATGGGGTGGAATTTTCGGAAAAAAGTTATCGGTCCATATTTTTTGGATGGGCATCTCACTGGAAAAAATATGTAAGATTTCTTCGGCATGAGTTTTCGAATTTATTGCACGGAGTTCCATATGGAACGAAACTCAAAATGTGGCTACAACAAGACAACACACCATCACTTCTCAAAACTGGGAAACGAACGGGAATGTTTCAACGGTCATTTCGATCAAAAATGGATAAGTAGGGGTGGGCCTGTAGCATGGCCACCCAGATTACCTAACCTGACTAAAATAGATGTTTTTATGGGAGTTTATCAAACAGATTGTTTACCAAATTCCTTCAACATCTATTGTTGTGTTCTAAAATTGTTCGTTTCGTTAACCAGCTGACGAACGTCAACCCTCAGAAGTCGGAACTTGTGCGAGCAATGGATTAACGAGGCCTCACCTTTTAACGTGCGATTACCCAGCACGGTGGCCCGGCGGGGAATCGAACCCCGGTTTTTCGCTTGGAAGGCAGATGTGCTAACCTCTACACTACCGAAACCGG
>WOGR01003381.1:0-15968 GCA_015342045.1 Leptinotarsa lineolata
TCCACATGTTGCATAAATAACATTATACATTTGAAAATATAAATACATGGAACTGTTAAAATTTTATATTTTCGAAAATATGTTCGACACGATTCATTTGGTTTTAGACTTAAAATAAGTCGAATAATTCTTTTTTTGGAAACAAATATTCTACTTGAGTTGCTGGACCATCCCCAGATGTTGAGTTTATATAATACGTGGGAGTAGTTTAGAACAAAATATACATTGATGAGTTGATTGGTATTAAACATATTTTTTTAATAATATAGCATAATAACCTGTGTTCTTTTTGCTTATGGCATCAGTACTATTTTCCCAACTCATTTCACTATCTACATAAGTTCCAAGGAATTTCGTAACTTCAGAAATATGAATAGTACTATTTCTGACAGCCACTTGAAAACCAGTCACAGATATCCACCTAGAATAGAAATGCATACAAATTATTTTGTCTGCATTCACTATCAGGAAATGTCTCTCAGACCAATTTATGAATTCTTCTGCTGCATCATTTAGTTCTCTTCTGTAAGTCTTCAGGAGTGTCTGAATCATGTAGTATCATCTGAGTAGTGAACTACAGAATCTGAACTATTATGGTCAGGTACATAATTTATGGATAACAAAAAAATCAGCGGCCCTAGAATCGATCCCTGAGGAATCCCAGGTCCATGTCATAATACTCAGATTTATGCTCTTCGATTTCAAATATTTTTCTGAAACGCATGTATGACATCAAACCATGACAAGAAATTTACACGAAAATCAAGGGAATACAATTTAATTTCGAATTTTAAAGACCTTCGTATGGATGCAATCTATTCCGACAGAATTGGTGTTTTCGAATGAGCTAATCGTATCCATGACGTCATAATCTAATACAGGGGAGAAATAAAATGTTTCACTTCTGTACATTGTAGTATAATTGTTTTTTTTGCACTGAAGTGGTTGTTGACAACTATTTTTGCATTCCTTGCATAGAAACTGCCGAAAGCATTTGCAACGATTTTTTCATCCTCAATAATATCATCATCTATATATTAATTTTATAGTATTGTTCATAGACTTCACTATAATCGGCATCACCAAAATAGAAAGGATTATATTATTCAACCATCCTTCCACAATATTTTTTCCTTTAATTTTTTTCACAACCATTGGACATGTTGAATCGATTAAATATTGAATTATATCTATAAAATTATCGTAAATTTCGTGGATATTGTCACTACTCTTATAAACCGTCAGGAAAGTCTCATTTTCAAGAAATAATTTAAAATTTGTGATGTTCTGTTCACTGGTATTTCTGAATGTCATCGATTCTTTCACTAATTTAGACTCATTTGGTTGTTCGTTCGAAAATGGCGAGACATAGAAGTAGTCTATTGGGTGTCTATTTTATCAGTACTGCTACACTCAAAATCTCACAGAAAGGCACTTGCTAATGACAATTCTTCCACTTACTTGAATCCGTCGTCAATTCAACATTTTGAAAGAAATAATGAAAATTCACTGGTTTGTCCGTGCTCTCCTTACCTGAAAATTGAAAAAATCAGTCAATTATTTTTATATTGAAAACATGTACATATAGATTTTGTTACACAATATGTTATGCACAACCATGTCTAAGCTGTCCATAAAATTTAAATATGTAACAATATTGATCTTATATTTTTTAAAAGTGAACGTGTCGTAGTTTTTTTAATCGGCTTGAAAAAACATCAATTTGCTCAGTCCGAGTAGAAAAATTGTGTAGACATGTCTCAATAACTTCTAATGCTTCACAAGTTTCGACTCCTGGGGGTTGTCGTTCATAGTTAGGAAGGGCGACAGATGGTTAATGAAAAAGCATATTTCAACAGATGGAAGTGTGTCCCTTAAATCATGTAACAACAGGTGTTACTTCAAAGGAGACCAAAATTAATCTATTGGGACAATGAATCCAAATAGATATTTACAAACAAATTATATTATTGATGCTAAAAAAATACTAAGATATTCTTGCACAACAATCTCAATAAGCTATATACAAATATGGATGTATTCATTATTTTAACCACAAAAACATTGAAAAATCACATGGTATAATTTTTCCTGATTTTAATCCGATGGGCAGTGGCTCTTTATTTAAAAACAATGGTTTATTCATTCGTTTGAATTGTGAAGAAATTGGAAAAAATGAATTCACTGAAAATATCTGAATTTAGAAGGACGAGCATTCCTGATTTCTGCGCAGCACAGTTTTCTTTGGCATGTGAAAGAATTCGATGGAATTTTTTGTCAGCGAATTTGGTGGCCTGTAAACCAATGATTCTTCAGAAAAATTCTTGAAATGTCAGGTGACTCAAAACCCTGTTTATATTTCTGATCGAGGCAAGCTCAGCAAGATATCAGAACATGATAGGTTTTAGTAACGATTTATCTGAATTTTGTAATGTTCTTGTGTAACTTGTTTCTTTTAATAAAACATCCTAGCACATTTAGGCCTCATTTTGAATTGTTCTTTGGTTAATTCTCTTTCATTATACCTATACCTGATAATACATTGCCTTTCGATATTTTTCCTGTTGGAAAACTAGGGGGATACAATTCAATTGAATAACGTAGAAATTGTGATTTCCAGCGAAAAAATCACAAAAAATTGTCGCTTAGTGTAAGTTAAAGTTATGCCTATCTCTCCTTGCCGGTAAATTTATTGGTGCCCAACTCTCCTCGCAAGGTGAGGAGAGATGGACAAAGACAAGGGTGAGAATTTTTCCTAATAGATCCCAAATAAATTCATTTCGACGTAAATGTTATAATCTCTATACTAACATATTTCAACAGAGGTTAGCAAATAGTCTGCATAGTAACGGTGACACCATTCGTTTTTCAAAACTGTGCCCATCTCTCCTCGAATTACCCTACTAATCGTAAAATTACGTGAGTTTTTATGGAATTTTTGTACTGAATTTTCAATGATGTGTGAATTTTACTGTATGAAATTACACAAAAAAATGTAAATTTACTAATAAAATTTTATTATAGAGGCTCCAATGTTGTAAAATTAAATTGTAACTGTTTGAATTTTAAAAGTTTCAGTTTGATATGTAATTTCACTTCCCCCTGCTGAAGGTATACTGAACCAAAAAGAATTAAATTTTTATAACTTCAATTGAATGTCCACCAGCTGGAGAAATTTATTCCTACCTTTACCAGAATGATACTTATAGAAATGTGATTGAATAATGTGAACATTAGCGGGGCCTCTTCATTCACATTGTTTGACAATAATGAAATATTCAACTAATTCATAATAGTATGAGTAAACCTAGAAAAACCTCACGAAGTCTAGTACTGCTAGTAGGTAAGGCAATGTAAATCTCAAAATTTATACGAGAAATTTATATATTTTTATCAAAGTTTCATTTTTTTATCACTGTTTAGTAACGAAATCAGTGAGGCACTAAAATTTTCATTATGGAATGAAAACTGAAATCAATAAATCATGAATAATATGTCTTTGTATATTTGTAAATGTGTGTAGTGTTTGGTCTCAATACATTTATATTTTTCAAACATATCCTGTTTTTATATCTAGTATGATGAATATGATAATTGGTACGAATATTTCCTTAATTTTTAAATTTTTAACAAGGTCAATTAATAATCCGCGAACAAATAATTATACAACATCGAATGTTTTATATTTTTCATAAAGATCAGATCATACTGAGCTTCAATTTCTGTTCATGTAGAATTGATGTGAACAATTGTGTGAATAGTCAAATCATACAGATATCATGAATAAGTACAATGTAAAATGAAAATTTACATGATTAAACTAATTTTCAATGGTATTTTTCCTTTTTTCTCTAAATATCAGATTAAAACCGAAAATTTATGGTAATTTCGTAGATACACATATATGTTCGATAATAAAGTTCATAAAATATTAGAGAATATAACATTACGAAATATGTAATGATTGTGTAATTTCAAACCAATTTTTTTCAGCGCACTTCGAAATAACTTCAACAAAACATGTTAATATAAATAACTACTACAACCAAGAAAAGGCCTCATTCAAACGATTTGGATAGATTTACAACTACACAGAGAAATGGTATGAATTATTAGTATCATAACCAGTTGAAGTGATACTAAATGAAATAAATGTGCAATACGAATGTAATAATGTGACAGAAGTATCTCAAAATTTCTTTGATGTAATCATGATTTCGATAGAAGTGAATGCCTATATAATCCATCAAACAAATCTAAAAGCTGGCTCCGTTAAAAGCTTTTCAATTGTTCTTTCAGCATAAAAAGCAAGCTTTTTCGGGACACAAAAGGGCCACCAAAGTGACACACAAACAAATATCAAACTTTCTCTCCAAGTCTCATTTTATTAGCGTTTCCGTTGAAAAGGAAAGACTGCGTTTGCCCTATAATTCCCATTTTATAGCCAAAACAGACAGGATGTCTCTATCAATTTCTCTAATATTTTAGCTACCTTGAAGTAAAAAAGAAGCATTTGAAAGATTTGCTGTACTTCAAGATGACGAAAAAATTGGCCCATTTTTTGAAATTGAAATACAAATTCTAAAGAGAAAAGTAACATTTATTGATTTCATTTTACGTAGTAGGCCTTCTGAAAGACTCGAGGACATTTGTTTAGATATCTGCTGTTTCACCAGTGTTGAATAGAGAAGAACATTTATTCGAAGTAAGGATTGCTCATTATTTTACATTACTAAATATGAAAAATTATATCTATACATAACCAGTTCATAAATGAAGAATCCATTCATTTCTAATTAGCTTCTCATGAAAAATTCAAATAATTATTTCATTTAGCTCTTTCAACTTCATCATGGGAGCTCGACACGTCTCCTTACGTTCAGAGTTTTTGAGTTATGATTTGTTAAAATCACTTGATGTTTCATTCACTACAGACATTGTCATATTTTCAAGCAGTAAAATTGTATTGAACTTCAATTGAACTTTTTATTTCTCATCTCCGTGGTGAAATTAACTCCTGTTAACGATACACCGTTTTGTTTTCTCGTAAGTTTTGGAAATTCATCCTGGAGGAGCGTTCTCTTCAAAAAACGAATATTAAGACACCAGACAAGAAAGTATTGATGCCGATTATTGAAGAATTTGCCTAGCTTCTCTCGTTTTGCACAACTGTCAGTGTGGTTGTCAGTACAACATGATGTGACAGCTATTTTCGTGTTTTGTAACGATTGAAAAAAATTAATGAAATGAGAAGTTAGAAAGGTACACATATACTTTTTTAAAGATTTTTTTCATGAGTCAATATCACAGAGAGACAACTGAATTTCTCGATCGTTTAAAAGTGAAATATTGAAAAAAGCTTTCGGCTTTCTACTCCTCTCCACAAAGTTGTGTGAATGATTCGCAGTAATTTGTTTCAGATACAAACTGCAACAAAAAATTTATCCGAAACAAATAATTCTGATCTTTAACATTGAATTACACAGGTGCCGGAAATTTCACCTGTGTGTCCGGAACCTTCAACAAATTGGGTGCCCTCCCGCTATAGAAAGTCTTGTAACGATGTTGTGGGGCTCTGCATTGACGGACCTTCTAATCCTAGCTACCCGTGAGACCCTTCATGGACCATGAAGGAATCAAAGAATCCGATCCCGAGTCTATAGAGAAGATCAAGTTCGACTCCATACAACCCCAACTATTCTTCCTATAACATTGGATCGAAAGCAAGAGTTTATCAGTTTTTCAACTATTGATCCTCTTGAAGAATCTAGGACGGTCATTGGTCAGGTGGAAAACGTCTCATCGCCTCCTGAAGAGCAGGATATCTTACGAATCTGTCTTGCGCCAAATCGTCAGAGCATAAAGCTCTGCACGGCTGAATCTGATATATCGTCAGGTATAGCTACCTCACAGATGCGCTCATATGGAAAGGTTGTTAAGGTCATTGAGGTAGAAATCATACACCTTGAATATCCGACCTAATTATCGACCATTACCTCGTAAGTATACCATTATGGTTGCGGTAGAAGATTTTCCAGAAAATGGCTCGCAGGTACAATTCCAGAACTGCATATTTCGGCCTGGATAGCTATAGATTTCCTGAGAGGATTAGGAGAGTGTCTTATTACTGGTGGATGTTAGAAACCTGTGGTCATGAGAGGATGTTTCCCAGGTCATACAGTTGTGTTGCTTACATACATAACGGAAGTAGTCGCAGGCTGAATTCCGATTGGGTCCTTACTAGACTGAGGAAAATGTACCATGGTCTGTCAACCTTGGAGTGTATTATTTTTTACAAGGAAAGTCAGCCTCTGGTAGCTGAGCACATAATCTGTGCCTGCCCCGCCGAGGAGTAAATCAGGTTTTCAGCGTTTAACAGACTTTCACTCTTGCCAACTGGACTGAAATATCACTCAAATAATGACATATTCGTTTCCATTAAGATGCTGGATTCAATTATCAAGTTTGAATAGGTGTGAGCTACAATTAACTTTAGCGGGTTGCAGTGGATTCAAATGAAAATTTGGTTCTACCTAATGATGAAAAACTACTTAAGAAAACACACAAAAATACAAGAAACAGATAATTACAATGAAACAGCCGAAACCATCAGTGTGTGATAATTTTGAGTTTGGTCAGTAGTATAAATAAAAATATAATTGAATAAAGGGAACCGTCTCTTAGATTTAAAAAATAATCTGGTAAACAAGTTGACGAGATCATATAGTTCTTTCAGAAATATTTGTTTATACAGCACGTATAGACACGATTGAAGAAGCTATTGTATAACGAAACACGTTTTGCGTTTTTGTAAAACGGTGTTTCTCGTTTATACCTGTAGAATTATTCGAAAAAGGTAATTACTATGTCGGAATAATAGAAGTGAAATTTCAAAGCAGGAACACACTCAACAAAGCGTTTCAAGAAATTTCGTGCTCAGAGAGAGTGAAGTGATCGCTATCAGAAAGTTTCCAGATGACACGAACACTTGGAATATAAAATAAAGGAAAACACACGAACTCTGAAACTACCACACAAATTTCACTAACAGAAGTTTAGGGCAAACTTTGTTCTTTCAAAACTGAAAATGAGAAATATTTCCTCGAATTCGGTTATACAGACCTTTCCAATAATATTTTATAGGTTGGTGGAAACTAGTCCATTAGTAATCGAAAATGTCGAAACATTCTCAATTTTTTTGTATAAAGATGGAGAAGTAAAAAGCCGAATCCTTTCTTTCCCAAAAAATTAATCTCTTCTACAAATATACCCCTTTCAATTTAAACTCGTTATATATATTGACACGCAAGAAACGTGTCATAACATATCAAAGGACATGTTGTGACTTCAATTTCTGATAACAATAAAAAAAGTAGGATACTATCCGATACACTATTCTATTTTTCATTCTATCAATCGTTTTTTCCTGAGTAGCTTTTCGTGGTAATTCTGGAGAATGCGTGAAAACCTGAGGTTTCAGTTTCGAGAGTTTGCTTTTGCTGTTACGTGAAGTTTCGATGGCAATTATGTGATTACTGGTGAAATTGACCACGACAGATACTGCCTGACGAGTTGAATTTCACTGTTGCAAAGAACAAAAGGGAGTTCTTTACAATTTCAATCCAATACATGAATATTTTCGAATATTGCTTCGAAAAAACCTTCAATGAACACGTCTGCTATGATATGTTGAATTGAGTCTTGATATGTTGTTACTTCAACTACTCGGTTCATGTGAAGTGATGCTTGAATGATAAAGAAAATTCTACGGAAATATCTGAGAATATTTAAGAATCGATGTGTACCATAATTAACATATTCATTACAAATGGAAACAACCAGAAAATTAGAATAAAATGTAGTAGTTTCTAAATCCACAAACCCCAAATAAGAACAGGAATGATGAAAATTCAACGCGACTTCCATGACCCAACAATTCAGAAACAACAAACAAACATTGGCTTGCTGACTTTGAACGTGATTGTAGATACACCGCAGATCGCAGAGGACATCCAAATGAGGCAGTAACACCAACATTAAAAAAAATGATCAAAAAGTGAAGTTGCGTGAGTTAGCTGACATTGTAAAGATATCAAAAGGACATGTTGGATTTAGATTGCATGAACTTTTGACTATGAGAAAGCTCTGTTCAAAGTAAGTGCCGCGCGAGCTCACTGTTGACCAAAAACGTCTTGATGATTCTAAGCAGTGTTTGGCCATGTTCAAAGATAACGAATTGGAATTTTTGCGTCGTTATGTGACAATGGATGAAACATGGATCCATCACTTCACTCCGGAATTAAAGCTAGCGTCATCTGAGTGGAGAGCAACTGGTGAATCTCGTCCAAATCGACCGAAAGCACCACAATCGGCTGGAAATGTTATGGCCTCGGTATTTTGGAATGTGCGTGGTGTAATATTCGTCTACTATCTTGAGAGGGGAAATACCATCAACAGTGAATATTATATATCGTTATTGGAGCGTTTGAAGACAGGAATTGCAAAGAAACGACCGCATATGGCAAAGAAAAACATTTTGTTTCATTAAGACAACGCACCGTGTCACAAGTTAATCAAAACAATGGAAAAATTGCATGAATTGGGCTTTGAATTGCTTCCGCGTCCACCGTATTCTTCTGAGTCTGGCCTCCAGCGTCTTTTTTCTATTCGCAGACCTCAAAAAAATGATCACCGATTTGAAATTTCGCTCGAATGAAGAGGTTATTGCTGAAACTGAGGCGAAAGAAAAATTGTTCTGCAAAAGTGGTATTGAAATGTATATATGATTGTGTGGCTCTTGATAGAGATTACGAGGAATAAAGGCAATTTTGAATAAAAAAATGCGTTAATCAATGAGCGTACGTCATCTTGGGCTAATCTCATCAACTATATGAAGAGGTGTTCAATGAGATCAAGATTCCCCACATAAATGTCTCAAAGCATCCAGCCATTGACGACAAATCGTTGCGATAATGCATACTGACGTTAGTTTCAGCGAATAAGGTAAGCTTGTATCCTGCAGAAAATTGGAGGACTATAAAAGAATGGCAACAGATCTAATTGCTCGTAAATTTGGCATATGAGCTGCCAGAGATTTGAGCTTATTTTTCCTATAAGCTGGAAAACTTTGGGAAAACAAATTTTGTGATGGAAGGAATACTATTTTGGAGACCATTATTTCGACGTTAGTATTAGTAACGCCATATATTCAGAAAAAAAAATGAAAATCCAGGTACCCCATGAATTCCAATTATACTTTATCTGTTCTAGCTCTCTCTTCTGTTCTCAAATTGTCATTTCTTGCGTAACTTATAGTGGATGAGGAAAGATTCAATCAACTTGAATCTTTTTCCTGTCTAATTTCATCCACCACTTTCCATTTTTTTATCAAGTCGATCATGCAGTGAAGTCTCGTCTTGTTGAATCAGACATATTTTCAAAAAAAAGTCGATTTTCGGCACATTGAGGAATTTCATGTCATTGAATTATTACACCGCTTGAAGTAGATATTATTATTAAATTTATTATGATTAAATTTATCTGGTAATCGTCTTTCCGAAAGGTTTAGCGTTAAGTTTGTTTAAATAGGCAATAAATATAGTTTATGAAACATCGGTTGTTAGAAAGCCTCCTTCGAAGTGCCATGTAAACGGTTTTCTATTGAGGTTGTTCTATATTTGATTTCCAAATCTTTTCATTTTCGTTTGCAAAATACATTTTGGGAAAACCAAGTTATGACGACTTTATTGAAAAATAAAAATATGTGCCTGCTAATCTGATCTAAGTGGTAAACTTATACTACAAATTCATTTATTTCTGCTCACATGGCAGTCATCCTGAGTAAAAGGCAGAAATAGAACCGTTCATATAGAATGAATCTCAACTGTATGCATATGTAACTGAAATTGGAGTCATCAGGGAATGTGACACGTAAATTCAGTTTTTAGCCTCCTCTTAAAAACATAAGATTGCCAGCTTTCGAAGTAGTGATTAAGTTATTCCCAGAGAAAAGTTGATTATTTCATCGTAGAAATAAGACCTTCTTTCAAGAGAGTGAATACATATTGAAGAATGATTGAATACTTATTTTATCCCTCAGAATATTATTCAGTACCTAGCTGAAAAATCTATTCATCCTCTTAGATTAAGTATTCAGCAATGAACCAAATGTAACGACAACGCCTTTTTAAAATTTTTCAATGTTTTTTGGTGTATCGACAATTATACATCACTCAATTCATTTCATAAAAACTATACATTATTATTAGCGATATGTAACAATTTTGGAGGATTTTGCGAGAATTCACTAGTTTCTGTGAGGATTTTGTAAACGAATCATTCTGTAATTGGAAAATGTTGTTAGTGTTATTTTTGATAGTTTGCCAGATTGGGACATCCATGAATTATGAGTTCTGTGCTGTTTTTAGACGTTTCGTCAGTTACTTTGACATATTATAATACCTATGACACATGGCACATGTGTCATTTGATGATATAACGATTATAATTTTGAACTCGGAAGTGTCAGATAGGTGCCATTTCCATTTAAGATTTTCAAGGAAGTAGCTCTTGGGGGCAGAGCGCGAACGATTTTGATCTAAAAAGTTGTTCATCTCAATTTTTTATGTAATACTGCGATTTTTCCTCGGTCTTCAGATTTCGAGATATTCAATGTGGAAAGTTTTTTAACGATCATCCTGTATAGAACATATATATTGTTTATTTTGATTTGAGTCATATCGCTCTCATATTTATTACTCATACCAAACCAAAATACCTGAATAATGTTAGGTTTCACACGTTAACATGTAAGACATCGTCAGTCCTTAGCTCGCACAAGCTTCGACTTTTCGAGAGTTATCGTTCGAAGGGGGGCGACAGCTGGTTAACGGAAAATAGCTATTTATGGTATGAGTGTTAACACAAATATCATACAAAGTTTTTTGTACAACTGTCCTGTTCTCATAATAAAATAGATAAATTCAATATTTCTATAAAAACACATTTTGACGTCCCTTGTCAGTTAACTATTCTCATGTTATCACATTTGCTATGAAGTTGCCGTGTCAGGTGACGCCGAATCACCTGGTTACCAACATACAGTATTGTTTACAGCTCACGCGTTTCATTTAAAGTCACATTCAAAGTTCTGATGATTTGATGATAAAAGTTGCTACTATTTTCGGAGCCTACCTGCGTGAAGAACTATGCCATTTATTAATTGAATACATTGAATTAATGGGTAAATCTTTGATTGTTCAAATTCCAAATACAAAAACAGGTCGTTCTTTTTGCATTGTTAGAAAAAACATCGATTATTTTAATAAATACGTTGCATAACGCCCTTCTGTTATCAATCATGAACGTTTATTCTGAAATAATCAAATTAAAAATGCAGTGCCAATCCAGTTGGTATCAACATATTTTGAAAAATGAGTTTCTGAACCTCCTGGAACCAAAGGAATATACAGGTCACTGTTTCAGAGGGTCTTCTGCTTCTTTGCTAGCAGATTCAGGAGCAAATTCAACGGACATTAAGAAGCAAAGTGGATGGAAGTATACAACAGTAGCTGATGGTTACATCGATCAATCTATCGCTCATATAAAAGCTATTGCTGAAAATATAATCCCAACAGCTGGCTCCAACGTTACAGCATCTTCTTCATCTCTTCAATAATTAAATGTTAATGCCTATGAAATTGTCAACTCAGCTAGTTCAAATATATTACAAGGATCTTCAACATCGCAAGGTATTATTATCAGCAGTAGATCTAATTATACTTTTCATATTAATGTTCATGAATAATAATAATAATAATAATAATAATAATGTAATCATAGATATAATGCATTTGTAACAGAATTTAATCATATCTGTATCTTTTTCTCATAGTAAAACTTCCTTGAAAATCGAATAATTATGTTTTGTTGATTGCTATTTGGTCGAAAAAAATCGTGTTAAAAATTCTTTCAACACTTAAAAATATTTTTAACACGCTATTTTGTAAATATCATCTTTCAATACTCTTGACAACCATTATAAATGTTAGTTTTGATGACAGTTGTACAAAAAGATATTTTAAACACATTATATTCGACATTTTGTTATGACAATTTACAAGTGAGTGCGAGTTACTTTTATATATTTTCAAATTTTACATAAAGTTTATACTTTATTTCAATATGATGTGAAAAATGAAGACTGACATTTCACCGGGACTCCTATCCATAGATTTTTTTTAATCTATAGTAAATAATTTCAAACTGAGATATGCATACATATTTTTCTTCAGTTATTTTATGTTACCTGTTATTCGATGAAATAGAAAGTATACATCGCAATTTTTTAACGTTACTGAATCAAAGTTGTACGAAGATTTTGCGAGGATTTTCATTAATTTGCGAGAAAAAAAATTTGAATAATTTTGTATAATATCTATTGGCAAATCTGGCTACCAAGACTGCTATCGCTTTCTATTCATCGCTTTCTATTCGCAAATACCAAATAATCAATAAACTTAAAATATCTAGAGAACTTTTTAGTCCAGTTCTCTTGAATGCATTCTCATCAGTATCCTCCAAATAATGAAAAAAATGCTCGTATTCCTCCTCCGAGTAAAACGAAAAAGGGAACAAAGTAGAATGCAAATATTCATTACCGTTTCGTGCCTTACCTTGTACGAATAATAAGAATTTAATAACTGAGTGGAATAAAGGTCCTTCGGAGAGGGATATTCTGTAGGTGATTGTAATTCATATTAGATCGAATATAGACGGATTTGACGATAAAGAAACATAGTCATCGAGATAAGTATCATGGTGAAACGAAACGAAATTAGGTAGGCTCAAATTTTGCATAATTCCGAAGCGAGCTTGAAGTAAAATGGGAAAATAATATGCCAGACTGGAAAGGTAATCAAGAAAAAGCTTTTGCATGTAAACTTTTGTGCTTGAATGGCTTTATTGAATGGAAACGAAAAGTATGAATGAATTATTCAACATAGCGTAGCATATTTCCTTCATGACAATATTAATACTATGTGAAATATTGCAAAAAGAAAAGGCTATCATGTAGCATTTGGAACACAAATATTCTCACAGCATATGAGATCTTATGCTGGAAAAATCCTCACTAATTTACTTCAGAGTTAGCAAAAACGTATGTGACTTTCTAGAACTTCAATTAGCGTTTCCTACTATGACTGACAACCAGTTCGTGCAAAGCTTGTTGTTAAATCATCTGAAAATAGAGCTTTAAACGGGTGATGATCAACTGTATTGCCAAATTTGTGCAAAACTAACTGACTATAATGAGACAACAAGTATAGCTGTAGCACCATCTAATAATAAAACTGGTAATCTTCCAACATGACCCAACCTCAGACAGAAGCACCAAACTCTTACGAAGGTTCGACATAGATGAACACTTCAATCTAGCAGACCACTATTATAATCTTCAGGCAGTCATTGTTCACTGTGAGTCTGGCGTTGAGTCTGGTCATTATTACGCTTTGGTCAAGTATGAAACGGACTGGTTTAAGTTTGACGATAGTAGTGTTACAAAATTTTCTGGTGATATATTGAATTTATGGGAGCCTCTGGAGACACCCTACATTTTGTTCTATGAAAGAGAGGACATAGGCAGATCAATATCTTCAGATGATGTGGTAATTATGTTTTCCAAACAAAGGCAAGACTTTTTGAAAACTTTAACAAATATTCAGTGAGCTTTAGGGCAGAGCCTTCGGCTGCACAATAAATGGAGTCAACTCACTAACTGACTAATCTTAAAAATATCAGGGTTTTTATATAAAAAGGGGAAGTGCCCTAAATCGTTATCTTAAAAGCATTAGATCATTTCATGCACTCATCTAAGTAACCTATGACATATTTATGAATAAGTTACACAATTTGCTATACATATGAATACATAACTTGGTGCTGCAGGTTTTTCTGGGTTTTCCAGCAGCTGAAACAGCAAATGCGTCACTGGAATCAATCAAGTCTCCTCGGAGCGCCAATTGATTTTTTGTTTAATAATTTGTATTACTTTTTGAATTTTGAATTACTACTAATAAATTAAAAAAACAAAAAAAATCTTGACAAAGTAATTTAAAAGAAATGTTTTTTTTATAAAACAAGTAAATGTCGCGACAAGCTTTTATATCATATCAATTGTATAATGTAATGAACTGATACGTTCGTATCAATCTGAAACATACTTTCTTTTCTCAAAGTATGTAATTGAAATCTTATTTTTATATATTTTTTCACTACTGATTCATTGAAATTATTATATCGGTAGGTACGTCTTTGGTGGCGCCTCCTGGAAAAACCTTTTTATGATTTCTATAATCCCTCATTGTCAAAAGTCTAGTGTACCTACTAACAGTAATAATTGGCATGATAAGAATAACGTCTCAGTGGGTCCTCCTGAATATCCGTACCAAGTAATTGAAAAGCTCTTGACAATGGAAACGGTTGATTTATAAAAATGTGCCTTCAAGGATAATTTTATGTTTACTAATCCTTGTGTGGGCGTTTAAACTTATTTTTACTATTATTTTGCTGACCGGATGAAGTAACGCAATGCGACGAATTCGAAGAAAACGCCAGCGGCAAGCAAGATTTACGTTCGAAAATACCATAGAATATTACGTAACTTTGTGAGGCGGCATAAAAATTGAATTTCAGAGATATTTTGGTGAGATCAGAGATATTTTAGTGAAAAAAGATGTATGAAACTTTCTATTCTTTCTTTCATGACTTTCATGATGATTTCTTACCACGTAGTAACTTCTACATCCATCAATTTATTTTTTGGTGAGTTTAGAAGTGATATAAATGAATAAGCTCAAATAATATATACCAAAAAAGGTGGTTTTACCTTCAAATGTTTAGAATAGTAGGTAATTGTTTGAAATGCAAAATGTATGATTCTCATCCCTTCGCGTTTACTGCCATCTGAAAAATTATAAAAACCGGCATTTTTTCAAACTCTGCGTTCCTATATCTTCTTTTTGGTACAATTTAGCGATGGAAGAGTTCTATCTAGGGAATAAAATCTCTTACATTTTATGTTCCCCCATGCCACCTCCTGGGTTGAGTGTCCTGAGATAGAATTTCCCCTACACGGTTACTGTGTAGAAAAGCTAGAATCTCATTCCATCCTCCCCCACTCATTTCCAAGTGGTCCCCAGCCTATTGATGGGCATTTCATTAAGATTTACATTACTGTGGTCGAAAATCAGCCTTTACGTGCTTGTACTTTTTTCATCTGTTATTTTCCTTTCACCCCCACTCATTCCTGAGTGGTCCTCAACATACTGTGATGGGCACTTCAGCAAGATTGACATCTGATCTACTGCGGTCGAAAGTCAGCTTTTAGGTGCTTGTACTTTCTTCATCTGTTATTTTCCTTCCACCCCCACTCATTCCTGAGTGGTCCTGTCCTCAACCTACTGATGGGCACTTCAGCAAGATTGACATCTGATCTACTGTGGTCGAAAGTCAGCCTTTAGGTGCTTGTACTTTCCTCATCTGTTATTTTTATTTCGTGACTTTACTGTATGTAATTTTTGCATGGGGCCCCCTTAAACTAACCGGAGACAAGTGTGTTTTAGTCGCGAGCTACTGTTTGTGTGTGTATCAGAAAAAAAAAGTGTGTGTTAGATCTATTTGTGAAATTTTTATACCTTCTAGCCGCCTGGCAGCGACTCTCGGGGGTGGTCTCTGTTTCTGTTTCGTTGGCCTCTTATGCTTATCTCTCTCACGGAATCTGGAGTCATCCCTATACAGGGTGTCTCATTACCATTTACATCATTGAATTCGATGTTAAAAAGTGCTTGGGAATTGTTTTCATAGAAACAAGAAATTTTTGACAGGAAAAAAGTTACAGAAACTTTTCGAAAATGCACATTTTAGAAAAACATGCTGTAGTTCGGAAACGACGATAGATATCGATATGC
>WOGR01003382.1:0-15962 GCA_015342045.1 Leptinotarsa lineolata
GGATGCCGTCGCCAAATGATAGATTATGTTCGAAGCATTTCGAAAAGCGGTTTTTTTTATCAAACTAATTTTAAAAGACGTCTACAAAATTCAGCAGTTCCTACTATATTCCCAGAATTGCCAAATTACATGCAGCCAAAAAAGGTAAGTACATTTCTACATATTCCTAATTATTGTTATTTCATAGAATTTCCAAAATATACAAAGTGGGGCACCACCATAGGTATAATGTAATAATTGTTTTATTCGAGAAATTACCTATTGTCTTCCTATGAATGGAAATATTTTTGAAATACATGCATTTAAAACTCAAAAAACCACTTCGAAAATAATATGTACATAATATTCTTCTTGAAAATCATTTTTTTGCAAACAGTGAAAAGAAAAGCATTGCACCCAGAGGCTGAGCCAGATACTTCAGCTTCGCATAGTAGCCAAGCACAAAAAGAAACACCTCGGAAAAAACGGCTGAGAAGAAAACTTTTTAATGAAGTGCAAAAAAACGAAGAAAAAACAAGAACAACAGAACAACAGAAAACAGAAGCTTGAAAAATACAAAAAAGAGTTATTTCGTTAAAATCACTTGTTAAAGAGTTGAATAAGAAAAATTTAATATTCTCTGAAAACATGTTAATGTTTGATTGTATGCCTTGTATTACTAAGGAACACAATTTAAAAAACAAAAATAAATACTCACCTGAGCTGCGTAAGTTCGCTATCACTTTGAGTTTTTTTCACCCAAAGGGTATAACTATTTAAGGCAGGTGTTTGATACTTGTTTACTTCACCATAGCACTATAGTTACGTGGTTCAGAAATGTCAACGCTGAGCCAGGGTTCAGTAAAGAAGCGTTTGATGCTATAAAAAATATGTCAACTCTTCTTCCAGATCCTTAGCGCTTATTTTTGATGAAATTTACTTAGACAAATTGAAGGGGATGGAAAGAAGTATTATGGGTATGTAAATTTTGGTCTTGATTTAGATAATGATTCAACCGAAGTTGCAAAGAAGCATTTGTTTTAATGGTTGTTGGTGTTAACACATCCTGTTGAGTTACCTATTTCTTTGCAAATAGTTTAAATGGAAGCCAAAAATATCCAATTATTTCGCAGTGCATTCAATTAATTGATAAAACAGGTGCACAATTGATTTCACTAACTTGTCGTATTGTGTTGGTGTTGTCTCAAAGTTGCTGCAATGTTTTTTATTTTTTTAAAATGTATCTAATATGTCTGATGGTTTTTAAAATAGTAATATTAACACGAAAACACTAATTTTCGAGCCCTGAATAAGAATTTAATCAACTTATTTCAAGAAAAAAATTGATTATGTTACCCAACCAACCTTTCTTCAGAAAAATTATTAGATCACTATATTAGTTAACTTAGTTCATTCAGTTGAAAATATGATTTGATAAAATTAGTTTTTTTCACTACTTATTATATTTTATGATTTCGTAACAAGTTCATTATAAATTATGTAATTTATCTTGAGATAAAAAAATTATTATTATCAACAACATACATTAGAGTTGAATAAAAACTTCACATTTGATGGATTTCATTTATTGTTTCTTGCTGCTTATTTCCGATATAACGTTTCGCCTCTGGTCAAACCTGTGGTACCTGAATGGAACACGACGTTTGTCACATTACGAGTCTCTCTTCTCTTGTCTAAGCTCATTGCACTGGCAGCTGCTTTCTTCATCTGCCCCACATGACAAAACTTAAAATACTTCTCTATTCTGCTTATTATTCCTTGAAATATGGGCGGTAAATTAGGAAATTTCCAATGAAATAGGCGAGCTACTTCCTGTTGTGTTCGGGTTTTTTCTTTGAACCAACCATTTGTAAAACTGTTATTTCATGCATTTCCGTTAATCCAACCATATGTCAGACTTGATGTTAACGAACTCTAAACTTGAATTGAAATACTGAAAACTGATGTTGTAACATACTAAACAAGTTGACAAGGCATTTTGAATTAACGTTGCTACGGAAATTATTCACATTTTTTTAAAGGATACAATCAAAAACGAACATTGCTATGGTTTTTGCTTACTTTTTTATTATCAATACCTCTACATGAAATAAGTTTTGAGTAGGTATATGAGTTTTGAGTGTATTTTATAGAATTTCTGTAACCACATTATTTTAATATATTTTATCTTGATTGTTGCAATAAATATGAGAGCGAAGAGACCTTTCAAACGATATATCACAAGCCTATACTTCCTATTTGAAAATTGGGGGATGTAACTGTTTACCGCCGGGGGTTGACAGTAGGGGTAGCATTTATCCGCTGAAGTATGTCAAATTATGATTTGAATTTGAATTCTTTTCAAATACGTACCGTAACCGAAATGATGAATTTTTTCCATTTGGCTTTGACACACTGTATGTTTGATGGGTTCTGAAGAAAGGACATTCAGAATAAGGAGAATATCAGTGACCTGTGATATATGAGTGATATATGAGTCATTGTTCTATAACACATGAGTAATATAGCTGCATGAGTTCTAAGCCATTTCTTGTGAAAAAAGACGTGCAAATTTGGCAATTTTACATTCTGACAATTTTACTATCTCAAATCGAAACCTTGTGGAATACCCAACTAAAGGTATATGTGACATAATCTTCCTCACTCCTCCACTTTTGCTGTCATCCAGTCGATCAATCAAAAGCTACCGCGCGTACAGCGCCAAACTCAAACCAGTAGAGCAGCAACAGCGGTTTTGGAGCGAAAGTGGCTTATCAGTGTTTGTTCATGTGTATAGCTAGAGAATCGAGTATGCGGTGGCGTTATCGCTGTTTGAGAGATATCGAAAGTCGTGCTCGCTTGGAATGATATGAGAACAATAATAATTGGGTATGCAGGGTGTTGTTTGAAAACACATCAATCAAATGCTATACAGGGTGTGTGCAGCGTTGAACAAAAACATGTCTGCCATGCAGGTACACAAAAGGTGTGTGCAGCATTGAAGAAGAAAACATGGCGACATGTAGGTATATGAGGTGTGTGCAGCGTTGAAGAAACAAACATGGCTAATTGTGAAAATAATGGTATAATATTAATGATGAACGAAAAATTAGATAAGAAAAACATGGCGGCGTATATTGAGCGGAATATACAGGGTATCTCGAAATACATCATTGAAGAAAAAAAACATGACGCAATATGTACAAAAATACATCATTCAAGAAAGAAACATGACAGTTCAACGGGGCCCTATCGTCTCAACGTGTCATCTGCTCCCCTCAATTTTTTACGAGATGTGTATAGATGTTTTGATAGCCAAGTTGACATCATCAGGAGATGACGAAGGAAAAACATAGATGGCGAGCACGAATGAAGGGTTGGGAATACGGCGCAACTAAATGACAGAAGGACAGCATTATTTATTATCGATGATGGTGATAAATATATGAATTAAAAAAGTTTCGAGTCGGAAAATAAATACTTCCGGTTGATAAAAATAGACATAGAAAAAAAACAAATGGTGAACTTGGATTGCTCATATCGGGGAGAGCCCAATTTTACAATGAAATGGTCATTTCTGGTTTTCACTTCCGGTCGTCCGATTCCGACATCAATGGATTCGTCTCGATGTCAAGAATCATATTTTAGCATTTTTGGAGGTGTGAAAAATATAGGAGACTAACTTCGTTATTATTCAAGATAGGAGGAGATGTGGGTACCCTAACCTCACAATTTTATAGAAGAATCTAAAAATGAAAATCATAAGTATGTAGCATGCATTTTCTTCATTTTGGTAGTATATTGTATAGAATATCTGCGTTTCGGAGACTGCAATTATATTTGGTTCGGTTGTGAACGTAATGCATACAAGGTAATTAGAGATATCCACTGCGAAGAATTAAATGTCACAGCGTAGAAAATGTCACCGCCAATGCTGAAAATGAATTTTGTGCTCGTCCTTGATTATCAGTACATTTGAAAGAGTTCCAATCATGATTTCAAAAGAAAGGAATCGTAAAGTACAGTGTTCACTTTTGTTTATGAATAATAAAACATATTTCCTCTAGTTATCTGTGTTAGAAGTGTTTCAGAGAGACGTTAGTGAGTGAAAAAGAGACATGTGCGACGTAATCAACGCAGAGGAGGAAAGAATGAGTATCGGAGAGATTCAGATGGAAATTTGGATGGAAATATTGGAAGCGTAAAAGTGGTATAATAATGATGAATGAAGAATCAGATTGAAGAAAAAACATGGCAGCGGACATTGAGTGGAATATACAGGGTGTCTCAAAAATACATCATTTGAGAAAAAAACATGACAGTTTGATGATGTGTGGAAAATTATATCATTTCAGGAAGAAAAGAATGATAACGAGGATCTAACGTTCCAACGTGCGATACAACATGCCAGAAGGGCACTGAGCAGCATTTTCGCTAACCTAGTTACCATCATCAGGAGATGGTGAACTGTCCGTATTTGTATCGATAATTTTACGAAAGTATACTGCGATAGAGCGCTCATCTTTTTCACGAGAATCGCATCAAAGAAGTGTCAAAAATTCAATGTGTTCAAACGGTCATTTTTGTCAAATTAATCGCGTCAAAAAAATCATTATTTTTAACCCTCATTTTCTACAGAAACCTATATGATTTGCATTATTACATGTTACCGAAAATTAGGCAGAAATATTATGCGTTCAAATAGTCATTTTGGACACTTCAATCGCTTCGAAAAAACACATTTTATTACTAAATATTTTACAAAAACTATTGGCGCATATACAGAGTGACTTTCTATAATACATCTTAGAATATCAATAACGATCAACAGGAAGACAGTAAAACCGTTTGTGATGAGAACCAGAATCGAAATATATTTCAATATAGAAAAAAATGAAATTCCATTAGATAATTTGAAGTGTAATTGAGTAGGGAATTTATGTCAAATTCATTTGTGCCGACTTTCATGTATGAACTAGGTATATGACAACTAAACATATGTTTCAGAGCACTTCGTGTTATGGAGTAGTGTTTTATGATACAGAGCGTCTTTGATTGAGATGTAATATTTATTAGGTCGAACAATTGAAGTTTAATTAATTAAAAAACCTTTCTTGTGAAGAACAGATATTTTTTAATGAGGATATTGGAGAAAATAGGAAATTAGTCTACTTTGGTTTAATCATGATGATACATAACAGCGCCACCACGTGAAGGAGCAATATTTTAACGTCTCGAACGTATGGAATTATTCATTAATTCAAAAAAATAGTAGAAAATATCCATTGATTGTTTACATAGATTTCTGATTTTTCTCCAGGCTTCTTGATTATCATAAAATCGTATGTCTTTCATTGTTATCCATGGCTTGAATAAATGTAATACAAAGTATTTTCAATCTTTATACCTCGAATCTACTTACTAATGATATGAAGGTGTTAATTGAACATTCATTTATGATATACAAAATCTTTCCTTAGCTGAACTGCAGCCAAATTGATATCTAGTAATAATCATCAAAAGGAGTTGATCATCAATATCCATATCATTTGATGTTTGAGGGATAGAAGTGACCCCGAGAAAGCGTATCGTTTGAATCTTGAAGTATATAACGCTTATCATCTTCAGGAATGAGGGCAATCTTGTATTGGGCGATGGAATTCACTTGATGTTCAACGGATCGAATCAAATTTTGGATGACACTCATATGCTTTCAATTATCTGAGCAATTCACATAATCATCGAACGTAATTTTATCCTTCACCACAGAAGATTCGACTCCATTTGCCTTCTTGGTGAGCCTCAAGTATGAGATGACTTGATCAATTTCATCATCATAAGGACGTCTCTCATTGATGCATTTCTCCCTCACCAACACTCTAGTTGTATATAATACGTAATCAGTCATCTCTTATCATCCCGAGAACCATTTTATTCATCAACGGAATTTTATTGTCAGAACCGTAATCCGAAGTATCGAATAATTTGTGATAATCTCGACGTATGATTTAAAGGATCTTGATTGAACATTTCATAAATCAGAATATCCGTATCGCTGTGGAGAATTACACAATTATCTCCGAATCGATGGCGCATATAGCCGTAATGAAAATCGTATATGGTAGTCTTTGCCCAGTCTGAGATAGTCTGTCCTGCATGTATCGGTTTATCCAGATACACTTGTAGTTTCCTCAGGTCGACTTCCACCAAATTCTCATTGAAGATCATACAATTTTTGAAATTGGGATTATAAGTATAGGCCTCGGCTCTGCAGCCACCAGCCCATTTGGTGAGGAGTCCAATGTTGACTATTTTTTTCAATGTCTTCTATTGTTTTTCCAAATACTGTATTATTCATGAGCTTAAGGAAGTTTTTCTGAAACTCATTCGTAGCCCTTTTCAGCAACACGGTATTCAGATCAATATGGGACTTTCACCATGGTGATTAGTTAAATTGAAGTACCCAATGAATTTTCGTGAAGGTAAGACCATTAGCAATGACTTGTTTGGGGGCGCGACAATAAGTCACATATTTTGCTTTGTGATGGAGGTGAGGAGGTGTGGAGGAGGTTTCGATTCAGGAAGCCTTTTCGATTTTGGATTTATTTGTTCAGGGCAGTATGGCAAGTCGTTGTGCGAATCATGTAGATGTTTAGGATACTCCAGATCAACTTCAAGCATATATCCTACGTCGCTCTCATCGGGTATTGATGAGACGTCATATGACAAATACTGTTCAAATATTTATTGTTGGCATGAGCTCCTCTCTTCGAACAAATTTGACTAAGTCCACCTCGAATCCCTCGTTAAACAAATAGAAACGTCAGAATCGGTGAGTGGTTCCAACTCAACTCTAGTGTATTTGAGCATAGCATTTCACGTAAGGCTTGGTAACGTAGTGGGCAGGGTTCAGTTTATGAGTCCTGAGCCAGCTTGCACGAAAATAATCGAAGGCGAGGAGAAGGATATCTGTTTTCATATATGAACCCACATATTAATCTGAAGTCTAACTACTGAAACTCTTTCACACATCTTGAACTCGGCATCAATAAGGCATCAATAAGGGGCAAGCAAGCTTCATTCAATCTATCGAAGAAATCAATATGATCATAAGGCATGACCCCCTTCTTAGTAAGTAATTTAACCAACTATTCAGGTAACTCGGAGAACTGAACCTTAACATTAGGAAACCCTGTCGAATGTGATGCTTACATATCCAGAGATGAATTCAAAAAGTAGAAAGTTTCGATGAATCGAAACTGCATCGAAGTCTCACCTACATGTTCCGTGAAGGAGATGTACTTTTTTTGTAATGGAGAGCACCCTTCGTGCGCGGAGCCACGATAGTTATTACATGGTATGAGATGGTTATGGTCGCGTACTTCCATGTCTTATAGAGTGAAGGGCTCTTCGCAGATATGGCGGTGTGGCTCTCTGAAACTCAACTTCTTGCTCTGCAGTCATATCGATATCGTATGGACAATAAAACACTGTAGCCATATCTTTAGCTGGTTGACCCATCTCATCAGCGAACCATATGCCCTTTAGAAGGATTGAGTGTCATCGTATGAACACTCGAAGTAGTGAGCCACAGCTGCCGGAATATGATGTTGAGGTTTTTTAGGATCATCGATAGGCTTCAAAACGGATTCCAAGTCGGCGTATACAATAAAAGGAGAATTTTTATCAACAAACTTTGTGATTATCAACCCCAAAAGAAAGGAGGAGCCGCATTTGTCTGTTTTTTGAATATGTTCAAATATCTGTAACAGAATGACAACTCCGCGCGTTTATCAACTAATGTTAAGTATGTGTCGGTAGTGTGTAACCATCAATTTCACTCATTACACCCTCTGGAGGATGTTTGTTGTGATACACCTCAGATGGTAATATTCATTCTCTATCATTTCACCGTAATTGATTTCGCGTTTCATGAAGTTGTATACGAGGGGTTTTGTATACGGGGGGTTTCGACGATATCTTCAAAGCATTAAAACGTTTACAAACCTACAATGTACCAGGAACGTCGCGTCAAAAACGTTTTTTTCTAATTCAAAACCCCTCGTATACAATAGTTTAATAAAACGCGAAATCATTTCCGGTGAAATAATAAACCATCTGAAGTGTATCGCAACAAACATCCTTCAAAAATCGCAACGAAAGAAATTGATGGTTACATACTACCAACACATACTCAACATCAGTTGATAAATGCGCTCGCGCAGCTGAGTTGTCATTCTGTTACAGATATTTGAACATATTCAAACATTTCATCACAGAAAAATGCGGCTCCTCCTTTCTTTCGGGGTTGATAATCACAAAGTTTGATGAAAAAACTGCTCTCGATGGAATGAAAGAATGTGATGGAGGTTCGCGAAGAATAAGGAAGGGATGAAGACAGCATCATCACGGGGTGAGCTGCATCATTTGGAAGTCTGATTTCGCATTATTAATAGTCTCAGGAGTCAGTTCAAAATGATACGAAAAAAGAGGGCAGGGCAGGCATCATGACCTGAGGGTGCTAGATAGCGGGTTGGTTGGGATGATTCCAAGTCAGCTTCCAACTCTAGAATCAGATCTGGTGTTATTTACAATCTCAAAAATAAGGAACCCTCAGCTTTTATGGACGACTGCAAGAATCACCCATTAAGAACATCATCCTACCCTCATTATTACTGCATTCTGAAACTGAAGGGTATAAAGTGGCCGATGACTTTCAAGCATATTCCAAAATTTTGAAAACTAAATGATATTTCCATCAATGTTCAATTCCTTCAGAAGAAATGGAAAACGTTCATTATCCTACATCCCTTACAAAAAATAAGAAAGATGGACATGTGAACTTACTGCTGATTTAGTACGCTATCACTACGTATGGATAAAGAACTTATCGAGGCTCTTATCGCAGCAGTTATGTGAAGAGAAGGGTCAAAAGTACTTTTGTGACCGCTGCCCATAGTACTTTCGATCCCAAGAAAAACTAAGAAACATACTGATGATTGCCAGAGAATAATTAAAACAGCCATCAAGATGCCTGAGTTGGGTGGAAACATTCTCAAGTTATGAAAACATAAAAATTAGAAAAAGGCTTTTTTTAACGTATACGTAGACTTGGAATCCGTTTTGAAGCCTACTGATGATCCTAAAAAATCTCCACTATTACGGTAGCTGTGAGTTACTACTTGAAGTGCTCATACGATAACACTCTGTTTTTATATAGGGCATATTGTGAAGAGGATTGTATGCAATGGTTCACTGATGAGATGGGTCAACTAGCTGAAGATATGGCTACAGTGTTCTGGTGTGCATACGATATCGATATGACTGCAGAGCAAGAAGTTGAGTTTCAGAGAGCCACACCGTCACATTTACGAAGAGCCCTTCACTCCCGAAGACATGGAAGTACGCGACCATAACCATCTTATACCATGTAATAACTATCGTCGTCCCGCGCACGAAAAGTGTAATATTAACTACAAAGATAGCCATCTAGTTTCCCTTGTCTTCCACCATTTGAGTGGCTGTGATGCATATTTTATCATCACAGATATTGGATCAAGAATAAGAGGTACATCAGTTCGGACTTCCATTGTCTAATATTATATAAAATGATTTGAAATTACTGAAATAAACAATAGAATTGAAATTTGAAAGAATAGCTGAAAATGGCAAATATATTAGGCAAAAAAACTCGAAAAGAATTCACAGTGATATTAAATACGAGTGAAATACTAAAATAAATAAAATAAAAATAAATTAATATAATTGAAAGTCAAGTGATTTCAAACCACATTACTTCACGACGTTTCGATTGTTAGTATCTACAATCGTCTTCGGGTAATGACTGTCATCACCCGAAGACGATTGGTTGAAGACGTGGTTTGAAATCACTCAACTTTTGATCATATTAATTTATTTTTATTTTATTTATTCTATTTTTTCACTCGTATTTCATTTCACTGATATTCTTTTCAGGCTTTTTTTCTTAATATATTTGCCATTTTCAGCTATTCTTTTAAATTTCAATTTTATTGTTTATTTCAGGGATTTCAAATCATTTTATATAATATTTGACAATGGAAGTCCGACCTTATGAAATTCACCACGAAACATTGTCATTCACCTTCAAACAAATAAGAGGTACGATTGACCTACTCCCCAACACAGAAGAAAAGTACATCTCCTTCACGAAACATGTGCATGGGAGTTCAGTGCAGTATCGATTCATCGATTCTTTCCGCTTCATGAATTGATCTCTGGATATGTGCATCACACTTGACAGAGTTTCCTAATGTTAAGGTTCAGTTCTCCAAGTCACCTGAAGATTTGGTTGAATTACTTACTAAAAAGGGGGTCATGCCTTATGATCATATTGATTCCTTCGATAGATTTGATGAAGCTTGCTTGCGCCCTATTGACGTCTCCTACAACAAATTAGAATAACTATATCAACGAGCCCAAGATGTGTGGAAGAGTTTCAGTTGTCAGACTTTGGGTCAATATGTGGATTTATATGTAAAAGCAGATTTCCTTCTTCTCTCCTTCGAACAATTTCGTGCAAGCTGCCTCAGGACTCATAATCTGGACCCTGCCCACTACTTAACCTACCCCAGGCCTTACGTGAAATGCGATGCTCAAATACACTAGAGTTGGATTGGAACTACTGGCTGATCCTGACATGTTTCTATTTATTGAACGAGGGATTCAAAGTAAACTGAGCCAAGTTTGCTCGAAGAGAAGAGCTGATGCGAAAAATAAATATTTGAACAATTATGACCCCTCAAATCCCAACACATACCTGTAAATAACTAGTACGGGTGGACGATGTCTCAGTATTTGCCATATGATGGGTTCAAGCGGTACGATACCAATATTGACGTCTCATCAATACCCAATGAGAGCGACGTGGGATATATGCTTGAAGATCTGGAGTATCCTAAACATCCACATGACTCTCACGAAAACTAACCATACTGCCCTGAACATATAAATCAAAAAACAAAAAAGCCCCCTAAATCGAAAAAAAAAAATTGATTGCTACCCTCCATCACAAAACAAAATATGTGTGATTAATCATTGCGGCCTCAAACAAGCCATTGGTAATGGTCTCATCATCACGAAAATTCATTGAGTACTTCAATTCAACCAATCACCATGGTGAAAGTCTTATATTAATTCGAATACCGAGTTGGGAAAGAGGGCTACGAATGAGTCTGAGGAAAACTTCTTCAAGCTCATAAATAATGCAATATTCGAAAAAACGATGGAAGACATTGGAAAAAGAGTCAACATTAAACTCTTACGGAGCCGAGGCCTATATTTCTTAGCCAAATTTCAAAAATTGTATGATCTTCAATGAGAATTTGGTGGCAGTAGAACTGGAGAAACTGCAAGTTTATCTGAATAAACCGATACGAGTGGGACAGACTATCTTAGACTTCGCAAAGACTAATATATACGATTTTCATTACGGCTATATGCGCCATCAATTCGGAAATGATAGCGTAATTTTCTACACCGATATGGATAGCCGGATTTATGAAATATGCAATCAAGATCCTTATGAATTCATACGTTACGATTGTCACAAATTCTTCGGTACCTACCTTTCTGACAATCAGTTTGACATTCTTTTGGTGAATTAAAAGGTTCTCGAAATGATGAAAGATGAGAATAACGCAGTTCTGATGACTGATTACGTGGTTCTCGATTTGAAATTGTATACAACTGGGAAGTTGGTGACGGAGAAAGGCATCAATAAGAAGGACAGCAGTTGGTAAATGATGACTACGATGAGGATGAAATTGATCAAATCATCTCATACTTGAGGATTACCAAGAAGGCAAAAGGAGTCAAATCTTCTGTAGTGAGGAATATAATTACGTTCGATGATTATGTGAATTGCTCAGATAATTGAAAGAATATGAGTGTCAACCAAAATTTCATTCGATCCGATAAACATAGTGTACATTCCATTACCAAATACAAGATTGCCCTCAGCCCTGAAGATGATGAGCGTTATATAATTCAAGATTCAAACGATACGCTTTCTCGGGGTCACTTCTGTCCCTCAAACATCCAATGCTATGAATATCGACGATTAACTCCGTTGATTATTATTGGTAGATATGTATTAGGCTGCAGTTCAGCCGAAAAAATATTCTGTATATCATTAATAAATGTTCAACTAACAACTTCATATTATAAGTGAGTAGATTTGAGGTATGAAGATTCAAAAAAAATTGTGTTTTATTCATTCAAGCCATCAATAACAATGAAAGGTATACGATTTTATGATAACGAAGAAGCCCGGAGAAAAATCAGAAATCTATGTGAACAATCAATAAATACTTTCTAAATTTTTTTTTGAATTCATGAATAATTCCTTCTCTCGTTTGAGAGGTTGAAATATTGCTCCTTCACGTGGTGGCGCTGTTACGAATCATTATGAATCAACCAAAGTAGACTGATTTCGTATTTTTCCCATAATCCTTAGTATGAAATCTCTGTTCTCCACGAGAAAGGTTTCTCGATTAATTGAATTTCAATTGTTCGACTGAATAAAAATTACACCTCAATCAAAGACGCTCTGCATCATAAAAAACAACTTCATGACACGAAGTACCGTGAAACATACGTACAGTTATCATAAACTTACTTTATACATGGAAATTGACGTGAATGAATTTGTCATAAATTCCCCACTCTATTTCATAAAGACTTTTTCTCTCAATTACACTTTAAGTTGTCTCATGGAATTTCATTTTTTTCTAAATTGAAGGATATTTCGATTCTGGTTCCTATCACAAACGGTTTTAGACTTTCTATTAAACGTTATCATTATTTGAAAATGTATTTTGGAACAAAAAGTCAATATGTATATGCGCCAATTTTTTTCTGCAAAATATATATTAATACAATGCTTTCTTTCGATGCGATTGAAGTGTTCAAAATTATCATTTGAACGCATTATATTGTTGCTAAATTTTTGATGCGAATAAAGTAACAATAATGAACACCTTATTGCATGGTATTCTTGTCATTTTTTGGTGCGATTCCCGTGTTAATTCAGCATTATATTCTGTAACATGTTACAATGTAAATTAAATGGGTTTGAAAAATGCATTTTCTTTGACGTGATTGAGTTGACAAAAATGACTGTATAAACGCATTGAATTTTTGACGTTTCGTTGATGCGATTCTCGTGACAAAAATTAATGCTTTATCGCATTATATTCTGTGAAATTTTCGATACGCGGTCAGTTCACCATCTCTTGATGATGCTAACTAGGTTAACGAAAATGCTGCTCAGTGCCCTTCTGGCATGTTAGATCGCACGTTGAAACGTTAGATCTTCGTTACCATGCTCTTCTCTCTCGAACGATGTATTTTGGGGCATCCTGTGGAATTTTTCTGTTATGTTTACCTACGTCGCGCTCAATATCCGCTGCCATGTTTTTTCTTCAATCTGATTCTTCATTTTATATTATCATTATAACACTCTTACGCTTCCAATATTTCCATCTACATTTTGATATTTTTATAATTCAACTTTTCTGTTATCTCTCAACTGAATCTTTCCGATACTCATTCTATCCTCCTCTGCATTAATTAAGTCGCACATGTTTCTTTCCCACTCACTAACGTTTCTCTGAAACACTTACTTTTAACACAAAAAACTAGAGGAAATATGTTTTGATATTCATATACAAAACTGTCTCTGTCTGAATATCTCAACAACGAAGGTGTTTCACCTTGTATGCATCACATTCACAACCGAACCAAATATAATTGCAGTCTCCGAAACGTAGATATCCTATACGAATGGTTTCATAATATACTACCAAAATGAAGAAAATGCATGCTACAGACCTATGGTTCTTATTTTCAGATTCTCCAGTAGAAATTGTAAGGTTAGAGTACCCACATCTCATCTTCAATAGTGACGAGGTTAGCCTCCTATATCTTTTACATTTCTGAAAATGCTGAAATGTGTTTCTTGGCATCGAGACGAATCCATTGATGTCGAAATTATCGAAATGGGACGACCGGGAGTGAAAATCAGAAATGACCATTTTATTGTAAATTTAGACTCTCCTCGATAAGGGCAGACCAAATTCACCATTAGTTTTCTTCTATTTCAATATTTATAAACTGGAAGCGTTTATTTTCCATCATTCATCACCATCATCGACGATAAATAATGCTGTTTTTCTGTCCTTCAGTCGCGCCGTATTCCTAACCCTTCATGTTGTGCGCACCATTTATGTTTTTCCTTCGTCATCTCCTGATGATGTCAACTTAGCTATCAAAATATCCATGATGGTACACACTGTATATGCTCCTCGTAAAAAAATTGAGGGGAGCGGATCGCACGTTCGAACGTTAGGACCCTGTTAAACTTCCATGTTTTTTTCTTGAATAATGTATTTTAGCTACACCTTGTACCCATTGACGTCATTTTTTTCTCAAATGATTTATTTTGAGACACCCTGTATATTCCGTTCGATGTCCGCCACCATAATTTTTATCTGGTTTTTTATTCATCATTATTATTATACCATTAGTTTTTTAGTTAGCAGCCATGTTTTTTTTTCAATGCTGCACACACCTTGTATACCTTGATGACAGCCATATTTTCTCCTCCAACGCCGTACACACCCTGTATACCTACATGGCAACCATGATTTTTTCTTCAACGCTGCACACACCCTGTATACCTTCATGGTACATATTCTTCAACGCTGCATATACTCTGCATATGTTCTTTTCTATCATTAGCAGTCATATTTTTTCTCTAACGCCGCACACACCTTGTATACCTCAATGACAACCATGTTATTTTCTTTAACGCTGCACACACCTTGTATATTTCGATGGCAGCCATGTTTTTTTCTTTCACGTTGGCAGCCATGTTTTTTCTTTAACGCTGCACAAGCTGTGTACTCCACTCAATGCATGCCGCCATGTTTTCTTCTTCAATGCTGCACACACCCTGTGTGCAGGGATGTGTTTTGAAACAACACCCTGTATACCCAATTATTGTTGTTCAGATATCATTCCAAGCGACCACGACTTTCGTTATCTTTCAAATAGCGATAACGCCACCGCTTACTCGATTCTCGAGCTATACACATGAACAAACACTGATAAGTCACTTCCGCTCCAAAACCGCTGTTGCTGCTCTACTAGTCTGAATTTCCCGCTGTACGCGCGGTAGCTTTTGATTGGTCGACTGGATGACAGCAAAAGTGGAGGAGTGAAGAAGATTATGTCACATATACCTCAAGTTGAGTGTTCCACAAGGTTCCGATTTGAGGTCGTAAAATTGCCAGAATGAACTTTTTCAAATTTGCACGTGGATTTCCATGAGGAATGGCTCAGAACTCTTGCATCTATATAACTCACATGTCAGGAGGCGGAATTCAGATAGGGGAGTAGAGGAGTTGCTGTATAGACTTGAACGAGTAAAGACAGTATATAAAATAGTAGATACCTATCAAAAATCGGTAATGAAAATTCCGCTGTTTTTTTATTGAATTTGAGCAAAATGAATTCTAATCCGTCAATCAGTTATGATTATTTGGCACGCAAGAGAGTTATTTATTTATTATACATTCATGTACTATCAAGATAGCATTCGAAAATACTGACTCACAATTCTGAAATATTTTTATTCAAATTCTCAAATCATGATAAATACAAGTGCTTGTTATTTCTTTACACCATAAAAAACTTCATTGTCGAAGATTTTTGAGGATTCAATCGATCTTCTTTTGGGTATTTTCACTTTCCACAGTCTGAAAAAATATAAAAATTATAATGGAGAACTTTATACAGGTGTAGAAAGGGCAAACTTTATAGTTTACCCCGATAAGTAACTGCGTAAAATCAAATTATTTTTCACGAAGAAAAATGTTCTATTTATCAGTAACTTTTCGTATTTTAATAATTTTGCCTATCGAAAAAATTGCTAAGAAATA